>JASANB010001214.1:0-88688 GCA_030248155.1 Sabatieria punctata
ATACATGTAGCTGGGTTTTCGGCTGGGGGGGGGGGGGGTTTCCAGATCAAAATAGGGTTTCAGCACTATTTCCAAAGGGGTTTCAGCGACCTTTTTTGGTGTCCAAAAAGTGGGTTTCAGCGACCTTTTTTGGGCTCAACAGAGGGTTTTGAGGACTAAAAATGGGGTAAAAATCCTGTCTGAAGTGCAAAAATTCCGTTTAAAACCCTATTTATTGGTTTAAAATGTGCAGAAAATCCTATTTTTTATTAAAAACGTGCAAAAAACATGTTTTTGCTTTAAAACATGCAAAAAAGCTCTATTTTACTCGACAGAATACAGCTAAAATGCGTATCTGGAACCCTATTTAGAGATTTTGAAACAAAAATTAGGGCACTGAAACCCTGTTTAGGGTTTTGAGACCCAAATTAGGGTTCCGGAACCCTATTTAGGGCTTTTGAAACCCAAATTAGGGTCCCGGAACCCTATTTAGGGTTTCAGAAACCCTGTTTAGTCTCTGTGAAACCCAAATTAGGGTTCCGGAACCCTATTTAGGGTTTTTGAAACCCAAAGTAGGGCTCCGGAACCCTATTTAGGGTTTCAGAAACCCAAATTATGGTCCCGGAACCCTATTTAGGGTTTCAGGTACCCAAAACAGGGTTTCGGAACCCTATTTAGGGTTTCTGAAACCCTATATAGGGTTCCGGAGGCATTACTTTGGGTTTCTGAAACCCTAAATAGGGTTCCGGAACCCTATTTAGGGCTTTTGAAATGCTAAATTACGGTATATAAGTCTTGAAACCCTGAATTTTAGCAGTTTGTAACCCAAAATAGGGTTTCAGAAAACCCCCCCCAGAATTCGGCTGGGGGGGGGGGGGTTTGCCGAAAATCGGGCCTGGGGGGGGCTAAACCCCCCCAAACCCCCCCCCTCCTACATGTATGTTCATTCCTATTCTAAGCCTAAAAATAGGTTTTGAAGGGCAGCAGCAGCCACTCTGCGAGCAATGCTGCAGGTAGAATATCGACTCTCAGGCTGTAACACTATGTTTTAACCAAAGTATCAGCTTTTGTATTTAAAGTTGTTTCTGATGCATCCCAGCATCTCCTACAAGCTATATTTCATGCAAGGAAAAATTTTTGAAAAAAAAAATTCGAAATGAAAAATTTTCATAAAAAAAGCTATTTTTTGGCTTTCAAAAAAAATTTTTTTACAACTCTACAAGGAAATTTAATTTATAGCAGTATTGACAGTTTTTGCAGATACTATGTATGTATTTTAGTGACATCTACCGTATACCCCACTTTCTTTTGCCAGTACCAGCGGCATGAATAACTTTTAAAATGACTGCTACTTGCTCAATTTGAGCGAAGAACCATGTTTTGCAGCTTTTCATTTTGTTCCAAATATTATTATATTAACTTTTTGTTGTAAAGCTTCCAACTTTATAAAGGCCTTCAATTGAGCAAACCCATTCATTGATTGGCTATTCTTACACAAATCTTTTGGTCCAATTGACATCGAGCTGCCTGGTGTCTGCCAAACCAACTCACTAACCCATTCAACATAAATCTGATCTCACAGTGTACTGTACTTTAGCCCGTTATGAGAGAAAATGCTTGAGAAAACAGACTAGAAATGGTATCAGTAGCTAAACCGGATGTTGAAAACATATGTTTTCTCATGCTGCATGCGTTTTGTTTGATTTCCCGATATTTCCCGGTATTCTCATTTCCCGGTAATCCCTGTTTTCCCGAATCCCGGTATTCCGCTCCCGGTTGCATCACTACTTCTGGCTATACAGAAGGCATTATCCATTGAAAATTCACAGCTGAATTGAAGAGGTACACATGGATTTTGCGCTTGTCCTAATTAATGGAATCCGGATTAACGAATCACTTTACCATATAAGTTTCGAAGTTAGGACCAAAAATTTTGCCATGATTACAAGACATACATTGTATAACATGGAGAAAAATTAGGAGCCCGCCAAACCTTGTCCAGATGGTGAAGATCAGGATTAACGAGACATCATTCTATACTGTACTGTACAAAGTATAATGAACCTATCAAACCTACAGTATCTACACTTTCGATGTACAATGTACCCACCAACATAAAGAAGTACATATAGTGAATGAATACAGCGTTTTAACGCCTCATATCCAACCATCTCAAGCACTCTCCAAAGTTTATTAGAAAAGCTAGGTACTTGTTGAAGAACACATCTTCATCATTGAAAATTGATACAGCGACAGCCCAGCTAACCAACAGTGAAAAAAGCAACATATTTAAATTTAACGCAACAAACACTTGTAACGTAGAAAATACACTGACCCGTTTACCAACAGTACAAAGTTAGTGCATACCAAATATCAGCCCTAATTCTGCGGTTCACACACAAAACTAAACGCACATATCAAAGAAAAATGCTGAGTTCGTCGTTGATACGAATAAGCGTGCATTCACCACCTTCAACTGACACGTTATACACATCCTTACGATAAATCGTCGACACATCATCACTACGATAGTACTCTGACAGCTCAACGCAAGCACACATCAAAACTTTAGGCTCAAAGCTCTGGCGCAAATCCATCTCTACCTGGTATTGACCTCGGTTAGACAATTCTTTTTTTACGTGACGCAGGAATCGTGTTGCACATTTCTCCTCAAACATGGCTCCAATTGGAGTTGAGTCGATTCGAAGCCGCTTGAGGTTGGGAAAGAAGGAGAACAAAGAGCAAAGGAACTCCTCATGACTGGCAAGACCAGGAGAAAGCAGAACTTCGAAATATTCGAGCTGATTCCGACAGCTCTCACTGAGCTCGCTTTTGATGGCGTCTACGATCTTGTAATTTGTACAAAAACCACGATCGTGTTGAACACAGACACTGAGGCTCTTGAGCAACGGCAGTGAATTGCAGACTCGGAACAGTTGCTTTACATCTTCGTGCGACCAGAATGGTGACCGGCACAGGTCGTAGCGAAACTTTACTGTGAGACTAGTCAGCTTTCGGCAACACTGGATCGTCTTCAGAAGTGCGGGTCTAAGGCCATCAAGGGAAATACTAAGCAGGTCGAACGTCTCTTTGCCAGGTCACAGAACAACTGCACCTGACTGTACTGGTTCGCACTGATCTTCCAACACTGGTCCATTTCATCAATCACATCAAACTTGAATACAGTCAATTGGCTTAAATCGCACATAGACAGTGCACTGGAAAGAAGTGGTAGACCGGTGCCACTCCTCTCATCAGGATCACTGCACCGAAGTACCAGCTGTTGTGGTTTGATGGTGGCACAATGCGCAACTATTTCTCGCTTGAGTTGCACCAACAGATCTACCTGCTCTTCTGTGAAATCTGCCAGAAGCAAGCGTTGAGGCTTGATGCGGTCCAGCAGAGTACCAACAGCACCAGGGACCTTCTGCTCACTGAACAATGTGCTGTTCACTGAGACATAACCGAATCCTTCAGGAAAGAAGACTAATCTGAGCTCCAAATCTTTATCGGTCAACCAAGCCGACCGGTCCTTCACTCTGTCTTGCAGTCGTTTGCAGACCAATTCCAGTCTCATCTTTATTTCGATGTCAAACTTGTCGTTGCAGATTCGTTGCAGAATCTGATCCAGAATGTCATCCGAGGTATCCATTAACGGACAACTGTCATCCGCGGGAGGATTTTCTGGATTACTCGATTCAGGGGACCAGCTGCGGGCCCGCTTAGCGGTCGGTTCTCCAGACATACTGTAATACAGGAGTAACTTGACCTGCAACAAATAGCTTCGTTACAATCACTAAAACTAAAGATGCGCACTGAGATCGTCCCCAACCTCATTATATTCTGTCAGCCAGTGCAACCGAAGTGGCGCTGATAACGGGCGTTCGGTTCGGGAACATATTGGTAGCTGGGTTCATCAGACACAAGAATGTGGCAAAAATAAGAGTAATGGATAAATTACATATGACCTGTGCCTGTGTACTTATGCCCCAAAGTGTTTTAAATGCGTTCTTTCATACATGTCGCTGGGTTTTTCCGTGGGGGGGACCTTTTTCAAATCTCAAATAGGGTTTTGGGACCAAGTCCAAAGTGGGTTTTGCGACCTTTTTTGGGGTCCAAAAGTGGGTTTTGTCGACCTTTTTTGGGGGTAAAAATTGGGTTTTGTCGACCTCATTTTTAGAGATTTTGGGGCGAAAAATGGCTTCAAAACCCAATTTGGACCGAAAAAGCGTTAAAAACCCTGTTTTTGCATTAAAAATGCCTTGAAAACTCTGTTCACGTTGAAGAAAATGCCTTAAAAACCGAATATTGAAACAATGAATGTAATAAAAAGCTGTTTTGCGCTCAAAATACGTATTGAATATGAGTTTCAGCGATAAAATACAGATTGAAATGCGTTATATTGAATAAAAATAGTTCAGAGAACCCTAATTTCGATTCTAAGGCACGCGCAAAACCCTGTTTTGACTTATAGGATTACTAAAAAACCCTATTTAGTGATTGAATGCAGTTCTTAAACCCTGTTTAGGGTTTCAAAGTAGCCTAAAAACCCTGTTTAGGGTTTCAAAGCATACATGTAACAGGTCATCCGCCGATGGGGGGAGGGGGGGTGATTCAGGTGCGATACGCCGACTTAATTGCCAATGGAGAGGTGCGATACGCCGACCGGTGCGATACGCCGACCAGAGAGGTGCGAAACGCCGACTTGATTGACAGGTGCGATACGGCGACTGCAGGTGCGATACGCCGACTGCCAGTACAGTAGGAGGGCGCCAGTTTTGAATGCTTCACTATTGTGGCACACGCCAATATCTGAGTAAAACAAGATATGCCTTGTAAATTTGCATACCACTAATAGTGATGCAACCGGGATCCCGGTATTTCCCGAAGAACCGGGAATTCCCGGTATTTTCACTCCCGGTTTCCAATCCCGGTTCACCATTCTCTAATACCGGGAAATACCGGGAAATATATTTTATAGCAGTATTGACAGTTTTTTGCAGATACTATGTATTTCAGTGACATCTACTGTATATCCAACTTTCTTTTGCCACTACCAGCAGCACGCAAAACTTTGAATACGTTTTCAAATGACTGCTACTTGCTCAATCTGAGCAAACAGCCATGTTTTGCAGCTTTTCCTTTTGTTCCAAATATTTTTATATTGGTTTAGGCTGTAAACTTTATGTTCTAAACTTCCAACTTTATAAAGGCATTCAATTGAGCAAAGCCGCTCATTGATTGGTGATCACACAACTCTTTTGGTCCCATTGACATCGAGCTGCCTGGTGTCTGCCAAACGAACCCACTGACCCATTCAGCATAAATCTGATCTCACAGTATACTGTAATTTAGCCCGTTATGAGAGAAAATCCTAGAGAAAACCGACCAGAAATGGTATCAATAGCTAAACCGGGTGTTGAAAACCTTTATCTTTCATCATACTTCATGCGTTTTGATCGATTTCACGATAATCCCGGTATTCTCATTTCCCGGTAATCCCGGTTTTCCCGAATCCCGGTATTCCGATTTCCTAGCAAACGAACAGTCAACTCAACTCAACTTTATTCGCAGATCGACACCAAAAATATGGTAAAACGAGGATCGCGAATTTATAAAGACAGTCTTAGAATATAGAACATACTACTGTACAGTAACAAGACCATTATCGGTTAAACGAACAAAAAAGTCATCAGAATGACAGTATCTTACAAAGGCCGACAAAGAAGTATGCACAGTGTTACTGGGAAGTGAATTCCAGATCTGAAAGGACTGGTACAAAAACGTTTGAGTGGCAGAGTTGGGAATCCGCAATTGCAGATCGTGAGTCTGATTGGCCAATAGCAGTCTGGCGCTTCGACGTCCTTCCGCTCGTTTCAGAAAACAGGAGGGTAGGTACCTTATTTGGTAAAAATACTTGTACAGCAGTACAGTACGCATAATGATGGCACTACGACAGATGGGGTACCAGACACGACGGCCACGTTCATTAGCGAGCAGCAACAACTGATCATAAGACACATTCCAGTTAAAATTATTTATGAACGACCTAATCATCAATCTATGAACGCGTTCTAGCTTCACTTGGTGGCACTGCGCAGCAGGCCACCAGATCTCAACTGCATAGGTTAGACTACTCAGGATGCAAGTATAATACACTGTTTCCAACACGTACAGAGGGGCAAATTTACGGAAATTACGGTTCAGAGCGCCAATTTTCTGCTTGGCTTTTGCAACAACAGTAGAAGTGTGATGGGCAAAATTGAGCTTACGGTCTAGATACACGCCCAAATACTTATATGTCTCAACTCGCTCTAAGTAACTACCATTAATACGCAACCGACTCAATAAGTTGGGTGCTACAGTATGACGTCCAAACACCACATACTTGGTTTTGGTGACATTAATCTGAAGAGAGAGAAGATCGAAAAAGCTCACTATAGCGCATACATGTAACAGCTCCGGGCCGACCTGGGGGGAGGGGGGTAGGGGGGGGGGGTTTTCCTCAGGTGGGGGGTCGAGGGGGGTCTAGGTGGGGGGTCCCAAATTTCAAAAAGCTCCGAAACGCCTAGAAATGCGTTTTTAGCACGTTTTTTTCAGTAAGGACGCTAAAAATCGCTATTTTAAGCTGCCAAATAGCGTAATAAAGCTAAAAAAAACCAAAAAATGACAAAAAAAGCTTCCAAAAACACCGATTTTTTTTAAAAACAGGAGGGGGAACGGGAAATTCGGCTTCCAAAGGGTTTCCAAGGGGATTTTAGGGTAAAAATTAGGGGTTTCCGGCCCGGTTTTGCTATAGGGGGTACTAGTAGTGGTATTGTTTTTTTGGGGGGGGGGGGGCCGGTCACGTATCGCGGGGGGGGGGGGGGGGGGGGGGGGGGGGTGGGGTTTTTAAGTGCTGGGAGGGGGCGGCAAACCACCCCCACAAATAAATGTATGCTATAGCGTCAATGTCCTCTTGCAACGCAGCCTCATCAAGAGCAGACTGAACAGGCTTAGGAGCAACAAATCATCAGCATACAGGAAACACTGAGACTTAGCAGACAGTTTCAGGTTGGCCAATCCGTCGACAAAGGCAATAAACAGGCTCGGACCGATCACAGAGCCCTGCGGCACTCCGGAAGTGGCATGTCGAATTGAGGACAGAGACTGGTCTACATTGACTGCGTAAGTGCGCCCAGAAAGGTAGGATGCCAGCCACTTCAGAAGGGTGGGTGGCAGCGAGTACCGGTCATGCAGCTTCTGAAGCAGCAGAGAATGGTCGACAGAGTCAAAGGCTGCCTTTAGGTCGAAAAAGACTCCCACGGCCTTCTTCTGAGAGTCAAGCATGGAAGAGCAGGTGTGGATAACGTTAGCTAGACAGTCCACTGTTGAGCGACCCGATCGAAAGCCATACTGAATCGAGGACAGCACAGGTTGAAAGTAACGCCACAGACAGGCATTAATGTGTTTCTCACAGACTTTCGAAACAATCGACAGCTTGGCAATAGGCCGGTAGTCAGAAACAGTGGTGGGAGAGGGCTTCTTAGGAACAGGCACGAAGTGAGCGAAACGCCACTCTGTGGGAACAAAGCCGGCCGTGATTGAGCGATTGAAAAGGGCACAGAGGGACGGCGCCAGAACAGTGCAGCAGTTTCGAAGTAAGACTGCTGGGATGTTGTCTGGGCCTGAAGCCTTGTTTGCGGCCAGTTGGCTCAATTGTCGCTCTACAAACGCAAAGTTGCAGTGCTGTTCTGCAGTCTGATTAACCGGTTCGAAGACCGGCAACTGTTGTTGGCGTGACCAGACAGAGTCAAACCGGTCTGCGAACGCATTAGCCTTTTCTGTTGGGTCAGACACCACTGATCCATCAGGTAGTACCAGGGGAAGCGACTCCTTAGACTTGCCGCTCAGCAGATAGTAACTCTTCCAGAAGTCGCGAGGGCCCTCACAGTTCAAGAACACATCAGCAACTACAGAACGTCTGGTCAAATAGAGCTCCCGTTTCAGCTGTCGGCATAGCCTCTTGAAACGAGAATGTTCAGTGGGACTTTGAGTGCGCTTCCAGGCCTTCCAAGCAGCAGTTTTCTGTCTCACTAGTGACTGTATTTGAGCGGAAAAGCCTGGAATAACTGGGCGTTTTCTGGCCTGAGACAACTTTGTTGGCACGCACGAGTCAATCACATTCTGGAGAGCAGTTGACCAGTCAGACCAGGCAGATTCAGTGTCTGGAGCAGAGAGCACGAGGCCCACCAGATTAGCTTCCGCCAGAACACGTCGAAGGCGCTGCCAGCAAACATTGCGCCATTGGCGCACACGGTGACGGAGGGCAGCCGAACGTTTAGGTCTGGCAGCACACAGAAAGCACCAAACCACCGCATGTTCCTTCTCAATAGGGGTGTCCAGACCACTGTCCTGAGTAGACAACTGGCTGCCGACAAACAATAAATCGATGACACGGTTGCGGTGGGTGGCTTGAGTGACTAGCTGACGAAAACCAAACACTTGAGATAGAGGCAGGAGCGGGGCATGCTCAGAAGGTACGAATGTACACAGGTTAAAGTCACCTGCTATTAGAGTACGGTCAGCAAACTGGCCAAGACCAGCCACAAAGTCATAGAGCACATCAGCAAAGAGATGTTTATCCGTCCGAGGTGGCTTATACACTGAGACAACAGTCAGTGTAGTTCTCTTGCAGCGTAACTTGACAGCTAAAGCCTCAATGTTCGCGGGACTGCGTAAACAGACAGGGTTGAAGATGGACTTTGCGTAAACCGCTACTCCACCACCAGAACGGTTTCTATCCCTTCTGAGCAAGGTAAAGTCAGGAATGCAAAGTTCACCATTCAGAATTGAAGCATCCAGTTTGGTCTCTTGGACTAGCAGTACATCAATGTCATTGGTGGTGACAAAGGCCCGAACCAGATCTCGCTTGTCAAATAGGCTGTTGACGTTCGCAGAGGCTACTTTTAGATGTCCAGGCGGGCAGTCAGGAGGGCCAGGATTTTGGGAAACATCTCCTGCAATAAATAACAGCAACAGCACCAAAGTACGGGTAGGACGCGAACGCAAAAATACACCTGCCGCTAGCTTCGCCCCTGTGGAGTTCACGTGCAGCAAGGCAGAGGCCGCACATAGGGGCACGTGGATCTGGCAGCAAGCAGGTAGGGTGCTCTGACAGGCAAGGAGGCCGTGCACAGCCAGCAATGCAATGATGCGCCACGTGATGAGAGATAATAGCGAAGGCCGGGCAGGGCCCATGGCGCCTTGAGAATCAGCTGAGGAGGCAACAGACAAAATCGGCAAATTCAGCGAAGACAGGAGCAGAGTCAGCAGATAACCAGTATGTGATGGCACTTCAGTAACTGTGAATTCTCAGTGGCAGTAACAGTGGCGGCCGCTACAAAGAAATCAATGCCAGAATTGCCCGTTATCTCAGCCACATGGCGTACTGTCTGGGCATAGACGGACATTTTGGTCATGATCAGCCCGAAAATGATGCCGATGACTTTTAGTGGGTCTTCTTTCCCGCTCCGCCGCAATAAGTGCAGGCGCCTGTGTATGCTCAACTTTAAAAATTAGTCGGTGTTTTTATACCTACTCTACCTACTGTATATACGTGTGAGCTGCCATTTGGTGACGATTTCTTTATTAAGTGTTCATGCACACATTTATTGGTTTTTATGCATGTGCTACGTTGTACGTATGTATTAAACTGTGTGTCATTGGACAGTCGGCGTTTCGCACCTCTTTAGTCGGCGTATCGCACCTAATTGTAGGCGGGGTTTATTGAGTCGGCGTTTCGCACCCCTTAGTCGCCGTATCGCACCGTTCTAATTAGTCGGCGTATCGCACCGGTCGGCGTATCGCACCAACACCAGGGGGGTTGGGGGGTCTGGCGCCGGCCGGGGGGTCTGAGCCAAAATTTTGGGGGAGGGGGGTGGGCACTAAAAAACGCTCAAAAATCGAAAAAATCGCAATTTTTCGGCTAAAAATTGCCAAAAATCGCTAATTTGGGCTGAAATCATACATGTACTAGGGGGGTTTGGGGGGGGGGGTTACCCCCCCCCTGCTGGAAAGGCCAAACCCCCCCCTCACCCCCCCCCCACCCCGAGACAGGTTAAGGGACCCCTCCCCCAACCAAAAAATACAAGTGGTGGTAGTGGCTCCAGTATTAACAAACTGGGTCAGAAATCACTAATTTTTAGCCTAAAATTCACTTGAAAAGCCTTTGGAAACCGAATTTAGCGTTTCCACTACTGATATTTAAGAAAAATCGGTGTTTTTGGAAGCTCTTTTTGTCATTTTTTGCTTGTTTTTAGCTTTAAAACGCTATTTGGCAGCTTAAAATAGCGATTTTTAGCGTCCTTACTGAAAAAACCGTGCTAAAAACGCATTTCTAGGCGTTTTGGAGCTTTTTGAAATTTGGGACCCCCCACCTGGGCGAAACCCCCCCCTCGACCCCCCACCTGAGGAAAAAACCCCCCCTACCCCCCTCCCCCCAGGTCGGCCCGGAGCTGTTACATGTATGGCTGAAATACAGCTAAAAAGTGCTGTTTTGCAGGCGATTTTGGCAATTTTTGTGCGTGAAATTGTAAAAAATTGCAAAAATTTGCTCGAAAATTTACTTACCAGAAAAATCGGAGGGGGGGTCGGTGAAATCGTCTTGGGGGGGGGGGGGTTCCCCATCCGGGGGGGTCTGGCCTATTTCGGGTGGGGGCAGACCCCCCAGACCCCCCTGTTACATGTATGTTTCAAAGTAACCTGAAAACCCTAAATCAGGGTTTAAAAGTAACCTCAAAACCCTGTTTAGGGTTTCCAAGTAGCCTAAAAACCCTAATTAGGGTTTCAAACTAACATAAAACCCCTAATCAGGGGTTAAAAGTAACCAAAACTCCTAATCAGGGTTTGAAAGTAGCCTAAAAACCCTAATCAGGGTTTGAAAGTAACCTGAAACCCTAATCAGGGTTTTGAAAGTAACCTGAAAACAGTAATCAGGGTTTGAAAGTAACCTGAAAACCCTGTTTAGGGTTTCAAAGTAGCCTAAAAACCCTAATCAGGGTTTAAAAGTAACCTAAAAACCCTAATCAGGGTTTGAAAGTAACCTGAAAACCCTGTTTAGGGTTTCAAAACAGCCTAAAACCCCTAATCAGGGTTTAAAAGTAATCTGAAAACCCCGTTTAGGGTTTCCAAGTAACCTACAATTGTACGTAAAAACCCTAATCAGGGTTTCTAAGCAGTCTAAAAACCCTATTTCGGATTTCTAAGCCTTACAAAACCCTGTTTTGGGTATTAGGGTAGGCGGAAACCCAATTTTGTACTGCAGAATGTATTGTCTGGGCTAAAATATTCTTTACTTTGGAATCCAAAAGTGGGTTTTCAGGTCCCCCCAAAAATCCGCTGGGGGTACTTTTGCCGAAAAATCGGGCTTCGGGGCGGCCCCCCTTTACCCCCCCCCACCCCAACGACATGTATGTTGGCCAGCATGGAGGGGTAAACCCCCTCACCCCCGGCCCATGATGGCATGAAAACCAACAGACAACAGCACGCTGCAAGGCAACAAAGCACAAGCACTCACCTCACACACAGGCAGACGGACAGAGAAAGCGGCAAGCCACCTGTCAGATGCGCGGGAAAACCGATAGAACACAGCTCGGGCTGCTGCAGCTACGGCTAAAACAGGCACTAACCACGTTACGTGACGACTGCGCCATCCTTACTTTCTAACAGCGCCTGGGCAGACATGGGCTAGCATTTCGCCTGATGGGGGGTAAAATTTTCAATTCCTGAGGGGGGGGCTGAGGGGGTGGTAAGCCAAAAAGTCCGATTTTTTGCTAAAATCAAGGTTTTTGGGCTTATTATTCATTACAATAAACTAAAATTAGCTATTCTGAGCTCATTTAGACCTAATCCAGGCATATTTTTATCATAATTTTCTATACAAAATTCTTCCAAAAAATTCCTGAGGGGGGGTAGCGGTCGGCTGATGGGGGGTAGGTCAGAGCCTGATGGGGGGGGCCAACCCCCCCTCTCAGCCCCCCTTTGCCCATGTCTGCGCCTGGGGGTAGGGGTTAAGCTGAAGGTGGGGTAGTGGCTACTGATGGTGGATGGTAAGCAAAAAAAACCGATCCTGACTAACATGAAGGATTATGGTTCTTTTTAGCTTTATTCTCACTGCACGAGACGAGAAAGCGGACCAAAAAGGTCATTTTTCGGCCACCAGGAATCAAAGCATTGAATGAGATTGTTGAAAATTGACATGTACATGTAGTTTTTGGTAGAAAAGAACGAATTTGAAGTCCATTTTGTCCTATCTCTCTTCCTTCGTCTGATATAGAACCCCGTACCTTCTAGAGTCGTAAAAAAAATTTTTTTTGAAAGCAAAAAAAAGCATTTTTATGAAAATTTTTCATTTCGAATCAATTTTTTTCCTTGCATGAAATATAGCTTGTATGAGATGCAAGGATGCATCAGAAGCAACTTTAAATACAAAAGCTGATACTTTGGTTCAAACACAGTGTTACAGCCTGAGAGTCGATATATTCTACCTGCAGCATTGCTCACAAAGTGGCTGCTGCCCTTCAAAACCTATTTTTAGGCTTAGAATAGGCATGAAATTGATAGAACTGCACTGCTAATGTATATCTGAGGCTAAATTCAGAGATTTTCCCCAAAATTTCCATACTGTGAATAAAATAAAAAATTTTCGAAATGGGCCTTCAAAAAAGCCTTTTTTTAAAAAAAGAGCCTAACAACACTAGTAGTATACCTTCCAGAGTACATATGACAAAACTCAATGATGTTAAACTTAAAATTTAGACACTGAAGCATACGTAAATTCAATTAGTCGCATTAATTACCTTGCAATCTTTCAAGCTATCTGTACTAAATAAGCACAACAAGCAGAAAACAAAAAGAAAGCTACGGCCAGGATTTAAAACTATAAGAAAACAAAACAAACAAAAATTGAATTGCCCTCGTCTTCGCGGTTGCTGATTAGGAAGTGCTGCAAGCGGGCGCCGATGTTACGTATTTAGGCCTTAGACCACCACAGTAATTTCTTTAAAGTTTAGGCTGTCAGGATTACAGATAACCCGTTTGCTTTGCGTACCTACCGAAACACATGTACAAAAAGAAACAGATGTACGTATTAGATTTCTGTATCTTACTGCGCCTACCTGTACTATATCTGTTTTGATGCATACCGAACTCAGGAGAGGGTCAATTTTTGTTTCTTTTCCTTCGTTCGGCGCCCGCCAGTGCTTTCCCGGCTGTCGCCAGCGCAAATACAATTGCAGTAACATGGCTTTTAAGCCTAGAAACTTTTAGCACGATTGCACGATTAGTTTCAAATAACATCCGTATACGTACATACAGTAATAACAATTGATAATTTTCTTAGTTTTCTTTATTGATGAACTACAACTATACCTTGTACAGACTAAGCTAGGTTTCCCTGGCGAATTGCGAGGGAAGCAGCGTGCATTTCACTTATGCATGACGCACTGATGCTCCGATTTTGATACATCGACACTACCCCCACCAATATGGAAGTACCAGCTTCTGTTCAGCATTGTGATCAAGTTTTAAGCTTCGACATTGTTTGGGGATTAGGCTTAGGATGAACTTAAACGTACTTTTGGGATCTATCTTAGCCTCAGCTTAATCAGTTGTCGAGTACGGTAGCTAGAAACGACAGGATCTAAGAGAATCGAAAATTGTTGAACAAAGCAGAAACCGAGTGGATTGTGAACAGAATATACGTACAAGTACGGTACGTATAGTCTTAGTTTTACATAGAAGTCATCGGGTGGCTTTTTTATTAAAGATGAAACCAAAGTGAATTATGGCTAACCAAATTATTATCATGGATTGTAGGCTGCTGCCATATCACTTGACTGATAATCGATAATCATAAACCAGAGTTGGTGCGGGACCTGAAAAGTCAGAGAGTCATGGAAAAGTCAGGATATTTGGTGTCCGGTCAGGGAAAAATTTGATAGCAGTGGAATCATCTCTCACCCAAAAGGCCCTGTCAGAGCTTTACACACCACCCTTTTGAAAATGGGACTTCTGACTTTCCACAACTACTACAACTTGAAATTTTACCCTCAGAATATCGTTTAAATGCGTTTTTCAGAGCCAATGAGAATTTTCTAAACCTTCCAGAAATATGACACTTATCTGATTGGTCACCATAAAAGCTGCCTATATATGCGGCTACTACCGTATATTTTGCGACTCAACTTCTAGATAGGTTTGTATTTATTCACTTAATTGGCAAGCACAACATTAATCAAACCATTTAAAAAAGTGTACACCACATTTTCAAACTGTTTTAAAGAAAGCATCCACAACACAACAGCCGACTTACGTATACTACTTGCACCTCCTTAAACATACAGTAATACAGCACAACTGCGCAAAACATACGGATGGATGAATTGTCCGGGCGGGTTGTATTCGTAGCCCCTTCGTTAGGTCACAGTGCGGGCCCATCACGCACACCCACATCCTGCCCTTCCTTCACTACTACTTCACACACTACATGTACTACATAGGCGGTACACATGCTCGGTGTCATTCTGCGTGGGTCTCAGTGGTAGCTGTCCCCGTTCCCGTTTGTCCCAACACGTGGTTGCTATTTTAGCTTTAGGTGCTTAGGCAGCTCCAGTCCGTTCCCATTTACTGTACCTAATCGCTGTAACCCTCGCTTTCGGTGGCCTGGGTTGGGTTTCCGCCGACGACCAACTCTTTGCGACAAGAAACTTGCCCCGTCGAGTGGATGAACGCACGACCACGCGCTCAGTGGCTGTGCGGCCTAAAACCACTACACCAACTGTGCCGGCAAGCGCAAAAGGTATACTGTTAGGTATACTGTTAGTATATTTCCTATTAATATTTTCCTATTAGCTATAAATTGCGTTTCAGTTCAGACTTGGTCATTTCAAAATGGTTAGAGATGCAACCGCAAAGGAAAATACTGGATACCGGATAGTTTTTCAGAATATCGGATACCGGATAGTAATGATGATTATGTTTTAAGGAAATACAGCAATTTTCAGACTAGAAATATACTTTTTCGATGCATTCAAGGTAGGATGTGACCAAGAATATATCTGATATAACTGATATCGCGTTGAATCAGCTTATTTTCTAGATAATGCTATTTTCTAAATATTTGATAGGCTGTAATTAAGTCCGAAAATAGTGCATGCGAAAGCAAAAATACGCTCGATAACTGGAAAAATTGTCATAAAAATGCAATTTTTGGCTTTCCGGTATCCAAATTATACCGGATAGTGTTTTAGAGCAAAAAATACCAGATTATCCGATATATACCGGATTATGGTTGATTGTCGACAAATGGTTCAACCTGGTTGTCCACTTTCAGATGCAAGCTGACCAACACTTTCTCTCTAAGCGTTTTGTTCAGTGTCAGATAGATGACGCAGTTAGCGCCGGACACGATCTGCAGCCACAATGTGGCTATGCGCGAGATGAGCGGAGAGAAAGTGAGGAACGGTGCCAGCAAGTAGCCGAACGCCAACAACGATGCCAAGATGCAAATTAGCAGCGACTGAATGATTATGCTTCTTTCGGCACTCAACGTGTCTGAGTGAGCGGATGAGTAAGAGGACATGCTGACCAACTCGCGCACTCTAACCACCACCACTGCGTAGATTCCGAACATCAGGGTTATGCTGGTCAGGTTCACTCCGAACTGATAGAGCAGACAGAACTGTAATCATGGTTTGTGTAGACTATTGAATATAGTAGAGGGTGTCCCGAAAAATGACAACATTTCTTTTAGCCTGCCATTTCCCCAAGTCTTGGCCAAATAAACTGAAATTTGGACCCCAAAATGGGGAAAATTTTGTGTGCTAAAGTTTGGGCTCGATGCGATCTTGAGAAATTCAGAATTAATTTCAAAACCAATAGAAACTTTGCTTTTTCTCGTCAGTTCTGCAAAACTTCGCGAAACGATCTGTAATTTGAAGTAGGGAAGGCATTGATACTGTATATTTCCGAAAAAACCTTGGCCTGTGGTTTTCCCCTGACACAGTCTGGCGGCAATTAACGCCGTTTATGGTACCGGTCCGGTACCTAGGCTGGTGACACCATATATATGGTACCGCAACGTTCGGGGACTGTGGTGGTACAGGTACAGCTACCAATGCCAAGGTAGGGGTACTATATATGGTGCGGTACCATATACATACCACCACAGTGGCCGAACGTTGGCGTACCATATATGGTTACGGTACCATAACCGGCGTTAAGTGCCTGACTGTTTGTTACAGGCCCCATTAATAAACGCTATACATGCAAATTTTCTTACAGTTTGCCTTTTTGTTTAGTCATGCCAAATTCGAACTTTTCTGTTGTTTTTTTTAAGTGTTTTGAGGCAGTATAGCATCGCAAAATTCCATTCTTTTGCTAAAATGGCCTAAATTAGCTATTTTTAGCTTGAATTTTTTCCGCGATTTTTTTGTTCGACTCTAAACCTTTTTTTGGAAAAAAAATGGAAAAACTCCAGCACAAACACCCCACATCTCTGATTTGGAGAATGTTTGCCAAACTGTGAGATACCTTGTGTTAAAATGTCATCCATGGAGATTGACACAATCGTAGGAAATTATGGATTATCTGCTCTTTTTGTTCTGTTCTGCTCATTAGAAAAACCGAAGTTCAGAAGCTCTGTCTATTTCCTATCTAAAGTTTAAGCAAAGAATGCACGATGTATTACAACCATTGCAAATCAATCAATGGAAACAAGTGTGATACGCTGAACTCTTTATTTTCCTAAGACCGTGTTAATCTCAATGTTCGATCGAAATTTTAACACATATTCAAATACCCCGCAGTTTACCAAAATTCTCGAAATTCCAGATCATTTTGCGAAAATGACAGCCAAAAGTTACCATTTTTATCGCTATTTCTATAGGTAGCGACATTACCCAATTTTACATCTTCTTTAAATTTCTCAGGATTTGGTTGAGTTTGGTGCACCAAACTTCAAACCACAAATTTTTCCTTATTTTGGCACACAGTTTCCAAATTTTAGCCTATTCGGCCAAGCGTTGCAGAAATTACAGCAAAAAGTGTTCATTTTGTAGACATCCTGTACCGTAAAACTTCTAATAAAAACGCACGCTCCAATAGTAGCGCCCTTTACGGACAGCCCGAAAATATAAACGCGCACGCCCTAATAGTAGCGCCCTTCTAATATTAGCGCTCCCACGCGCACTACTATAAACGCTTTGTACGTGTTTCCAAGGTAGAATACTGTTCCTTTGAGACAATTTTATTTGATTAAGCTTGCAACATTCGTCAAACTAAAACTCATAAAAAGATTGCTTGTGTTTAAGACAAAAATACCCTGTATTTTCAGAAATATGAGGATACTTGAGATGGCCAATGTAGCATTGAAATTAATGATCACGAAAAAATAATGGCGCAGCGCAGCGCTACTATTAGAAGTTTTACGGTATTCTAACAAACCTTTGGGTCAGAGAGAGGGTTGAAAACAAAAATGCCCAGTCCACTATGGTAAATCAAAGTGCAGTATGGTGTAAGAAAAGCAGAGGCACATATGAATGCTACCAGGTAAGCCCCTCCAATCCAGTAATACACCCTTCCATGACTAAAAGCCGTTGATTGCGATGCAGTTGGGTTGCTGTAAACCATTCTATTTGCAGCTAGACATATGCAAAGTGCGCAGTAGGAAAACCAGGCACCTAAGAAAGTAATAGCAAGAGTAAAATAGAACTTGAATTTAGTCAGGTCAACTTACAATTTCCCATCGCTCCCATAACTTTCATAGGCCACCAATGTTGACAAAAAGAAACGGCCGAGACTGACCAAAAACTACTGAGAAAGGTGGTGAGACACAACAAAAACATGTCCACAAAGCCTATAGCTATCATGATTTTGTAGCAGCTATTCTCTACCAAAGGGGGCCGACTCAAAGCATACAGACAACAGATATAAGGAGGCAGGTATAAACAGCCATGTACGAAGTAGATTAGGCCCCACAACTTGTTTTCAAAACTGTTGTCACATGAAATACTTGAACCGTTCATATTGCTTGGCAATCGGCGAATAGGCTGATCAGGGAAACCTCTTATACTATTGTGTAATTAGCTGAAGATGGCGTCGTCAGTGGAAACTCTAAGACTACATACATGCTTATTAGCTCGTGAGGGATTTCTGAGTAGGGTTCTTTCTAGAATGCCGATTTTCCTATCGACGCACTAGAGTTTGGTACAGATTACACTGGGTGAACTTGACTTTTATCAGGTTTAACCAAATGAGTCCTCAAAATTTCATGACTAAAGTCTGTTTCAAAATCTTTGGATATATCCGACAGTGTCCTGCATTTATGTGCGGCGAAGTTTTTATCCCCAGACTCAGATATAGGCTAGCATTTCGGCTGAGGGGGTAGAATTTTCAATTCCTGAGAGGGGCTGAGGGGGGGTAGGAGCGCCTTGGGGGCTGAGGGGGTGGTAAGCCAAGAAGTCCGATTTTTGGATAAAATCAAGGTTTTTTGGCTTATTTTTCATTGAAATAAGTAAAAATAAGCTATTCTGAGCTCATTTACACACCTAGTTCAGGCATATTTTTATCATAATTTTCTATGCAAAATTTTTTCCAAAAAAATTCCTGAGGGGGGTAGCGGCCGGCTGAGGGGGTAGGTCAGTGCCTGAGGGGGCCAACCCCCCACAGCCCCCCCCCCTTTGCCCATGTCTGCCCAGACTGCCAGAAAAGAAAAAGTGTAAAATCCGTTCTTGGTGAAAGTTTTTAGAAGCACCTTTAACTAAAGTACATATGTACATACTGTATACAATACAATAGGTGCGATAGACTGTGCATTATTTTGTTCCAAGAGTGCTGAAAACTAGTCAATTTGTAAAGAAGCCCATTCTGTCAGAGAATGATCAAAGAAGGACTAATTGAGCTCAGACATAGCATGTGATGCAGCAGCAGGCTTCAGCAAATGGGCATGTCTTATGTTTAGTCGGTTATTATTACAAGACAACAGTACATGTTCGTGCTGCTCAGCAGAGAAGTGAATCCATAGAACCATGAGTACGTATTGTTGCTAGTGAAGGGTTTATTGGGAGCTACACAAACAAACAATGACAAAGCAGTAAAGAAGGAGCGGTATTCATACAAATCTTTCATCAAGTAAATTTATCTTAAATACAATTAAAAGAGTCGAACCGAACGAGTCTGGGCATTCAGACCTCAAAATTAAAAGGTGGGCGCAGAGAGCTGAAAGTTGGTATATTAATAGATATTGACAAGTTATCAATGACCTGCAAAGGATTTCCAAACTTGACGCACCAGTCCGGAGATACAGCCGTCTGAAAATCGGCTCACTAAATTATCTACATATGGCCCAAATTTTCCAACTCGAATTTCTAGTGCACTAATCAGAGTTGGGACTTGAAAACGGGGGTTTTGCATAACTATTAGAGTACTTTAAGAATATTTCACTAAATTTAACTTTTGAAGAAAAAAATTTTTTCGACTGCATTTCGAGGGGCATAACCCGGCTGGGAACCCCTCTAGACCGTTCTTTTTATTTTAGATCGTTGTAGCGCTATGTTCTAGCTATAAGTTGGTATATAACATTATGAGCTCCGTGATGGCAAATACTGAGATATTTGCGTTAAAAGATTGAAAATGCCACTTTTTACATGCTTCATTGTGGTCCCAAAAATTTCAACTCAAATTTCTAGCTTGTTAATTGGACTTGAAAGCCAAAAATTGGTATCTAAGCAGCACTGTTAGTGTTAGACTGTTGTAATATTTGTTTTGCCTCAGTTATGTACGTACACGTATGTCTGCATTGTATGCTTAGCAGTACTCGTACGGCCTAGCCAGTTTCTTTATCGTCTGACCTAACCCTTAGGGCATATGCCAGGTCAGCACGCTCCCCAGCTGTGCGCACTCTGTTGGTCTGCTTTTCGCTAATAAAGACGTTGGTTCGTAAAACACTCGCTCCACTCTTGTTCCTTCTGTAGTTAGGCTGCCTGACGTTGCATCAGGTTATGGGCCTCCCACTTTGATCTTCCACTGTTCCACTTGTCTGCGTTGTGCAGCTGCCCAACCTGAAATGGCAATGTCCACGTCAGCTAATCTGCCGCATTTGCGTTTGGACAATTGGGCAACGTGGAAAATCGTGGCGACTAACTTCTTCGAAGCACAAGAGTTGTGGCCTATCGTCTCAGGCGAAGAGCAGCCTCCCGCCGCCGGCAATGTCCCCCAAGCTGCTGCCGCCGCTGCCGGCGACAATCAACGAGCCGCCGACGACGAGCATGCCGGTCAGAATCGTCGCGATCCAGCGTGTGCGTACCGAAAACGCAGGCACCTGGCCATGTTCTACTTGTCGGGCGCGCTGTCTCAAGAGGTGGCCAAAGTGATCAACATTTCTGACCCTCGCGACCCTGCCGCCTTGTGGACCACTCTGACAAACCATTTTGACAGTAAGTCGCATCTCTCTATGGTTCAGTTGATGGGTGAACTTGAGTCGATGACTTTTGACGGAAAACAAAAGCCATCAGAGTGGCTAGCTACGCGTCAGAGAATTTACGACCAGTTGCGCGCAATGGAGCAGGAGGTTCCACGGTGGATCCAAGTAACTGCTGCCATAAACGGACTGCCGCCCGGTTGGGAGTCTATCCGCGCGGTAGTGTCTCATGCCGCAGGTAGCGCCACTGATGCACATCCGTACACCGTTTCTCAACTGGCCAGTCAGTTAGATGATGAGTGGCGGTTACGTAACAAGGCTCGTGATACGCAGCAACAAGCGCTGTCAGCGCACGGTTCAAGTGCTCGCGGTCGTGGCAGAGGTGGTTACGGTAACAGAGCTCGTGGTCGTGGTGGCAGAAGCAGCAGAGGCGGTGCTCAAGCGGGCAAAGGTGGTGTTTTCACCGGAAACTGCTTTAACTGCGGCGGCAAAGGACACAGAAAGGAGCAATGTCCGAGTCCAAAGAGGAGCAAACCGCACGGTAGTTCAGAGGCGTATACAGCTCAAGTTGAGGACAGAGAGCAAGCTGTTAGCATAGTGGCAGTGGCCACTTGCCGCCGGTCTAAAAAACTGTCCGGCAAAGTGGTGGTTGACAGTGGTGCCTCCCATCATATGTCTGGTTTTCGGCATGCTATGCGCAACTACGTACCCCTAACTCAGCCTGCTGAGGTGTGCATCGCTAATGATGAGATCATTCATGGTCTCGGATATGGTGATCTGCAACTGTCAGTTCGCGTGCATGGCCGCTATTCTACTGTCTTTCTGCGCAACTGTCTCTACGTCCCCAAAATGAGCGGCACTCTGCTCTCTTGCGTTGCAACTGACCAACGTGGTTTTTCTACACTGTTACGCAATGGCAAAGCGATCATTCGCGACCCCAGCGGCAAATTGCGTGCAATTGGTTTTCTGACTGATGGCAATTACGTTGTTGATGGTTCTGTTGCATTCTCTGATCAGTCAGCCAATTCTGAAACAATTCACACTGATGAAGTGGGCACGCATACGAATTCCGTTGTAGCCTCACGTAAAGCAGGCTTCAAATCGGGTGACATTACTTACCGTAATTCTGACGTCGCTGTTGGTAGTGCTGTTGCAGGTTCGGCTCCAGAACCAGTCCCCTCAAATCTGGATGCCATCCAGTGCGTTGAGTCAGCTCCGCAGGCGATTCCCCGTGGTGCCTCCGGTCAGCATGGCACTGTTGTTGGTAGTACTGAAACGCCAATTCTGTTGAACAGTTCTGCCGATTATGTTTCAGGCCAGTCAGTCCGAAGTGGTGACCAGAATCAAGCGCTCATGGATGGTGCCTCTCCCGATAAGCATGGCACCCTGTCTGGTACATCCAACGCAAATCGGCTTACCGTAAGTTCTGCCGGGTGTGTTTCTGTTGAGGTTTGGCATCGCAGACTTGGCCACCTGGGATACGGTAACGTGCGACGACTGCTCTCGGCCAATGGAATTCCAGTTCTGAAACAGAACGATCCTTCAGTCTGTCATGGCTGCGCAATGGGCAAGGCCAAGAAGCTGCCGTTTCCCCAGCGCTGGGACACGCGCACCGCACGGCCACTCGAGTTGGTACACACGGACGTGTGTGGTCCATTCACACCAGAATCAATAGGTGGTAAACGCTACTTTGTTAGTGCTATTGATGATTTCACTCGTATGGCATTTGTCGCATTTGTTGCGCGCAAGTCTGATGTTTTTTCTGCGCTGAAAGCTATCATTTTGCGCTTAGAAAACGAAAGCGAACACAAGCTAAAAGCGCTGAGGTCAGATTCAGGCGGTGAGTACGTCAGCAAGGCGTTTACAGACTGGCTGCACTCTAAAGGTGTCAGACACGAGTTTTCAGTACCAGACGCACCTCAACAGAATGGGGTTGCCGAGCGATTCAATGGAGTTCTTCTAGAGCGGGCGCGTTCTATGCGCATTGAAGCCAATCTGCCTAAATTCCTCTGGGCTGAAATCATTGCAACGGCTACATACCGTATCTTCGCAATCGAAGCCCTTCCGCTCCACTTGGTGGCAAAACTCCATTTGAACTGTGGTACGGTCGTTCTCCTCCACTCAATCATCTTCGCACTTATGGCTGTTTGGTTTTCTCTCGCATTCTTACACACCAGAGGAAGCTCTCACCTAAGGCAGAGAAGTGTTTCCTGGTTGGTTACGGTACCGAGTCAAAAGGGTACCGCGTATGGTCTCCCTCGCGTCATGCCGTTTTTCTTCGTCGCGATTTGGTTTTCGATGAATCAGCCTACTATTCCCCTGACGACTCAGTTCAGTCGGTACGACAGGAGGAGGAAAGTGGTATGGTCGTACCTATGCCACAGTTGGCTTGGCGACAGGAGGAGGAGGAACCAATACATGCGGAGAGAGAAAACAGACAGAACATGCACGTACCAGTGCAGAATGTTGCAGAAGAGGAGGAGTTGGTACAAGAAAATGGTGCACAGAATGAGCAGCCAGTTGAACAGGAACGTCAAGAACAGGAGGAGTTCGTTGAGCCTGTTCCAGTTCCAGAACGGCAAGAAGCAAGACAACCAGAGGATCGTCCTCCAATTATGCTACGAATTCCAAGAAATTTGGTGCATCAACCACTGCCACCAGGTCAGCCTCCACCAGTGATTCATCGGTCTGGTAGAACAACAAAAGGGGTACCTCCTGATCGTTTTGAAAGTGCCAAAACAGTGCAGCTTGACAAAATACCTGAACCCCTTACCTGGAAGGAGGCAGTGAAATCAGAACATGCAGAACAATGGAAGCAAGCAGCGCAAAGTGAATTTGATTCATTACAAAAGTTCAAAACGTGGGAATTGGTCCCCAGACCTCAAGACCGCAAGGTAATCGGCTCAAGATGGGTGTTTCGAACCAAAACCAATGAGTTCGGCAAAGTTGACCGATTCAAAGCGCGCCTGGTAGCCAAAGGCTATGCTCAAAAATTTGGCATCGATTATTTCGATGTGTTTGCACCGGTGGTACGGTGGGACAGTGTACGAGCATTGTTGGCAGTCGCAGTCCAAGAGAACATGACAGTCCACCAATTGGATGTGGAGACCGCGTTCTTGAATGGCTACCTGAGTGAAGAAGTGTTTATGGAACAGCCTGACGGGTTCAAGCATCCAAAATACCCAGACCATGTCTGTCAACTGAGACGCAGTTTGTACGGACTCAAGCAGAGCCCCAAATGCTGGAACGAAGCACTCCATACAGCTGTGGAAAATCTACAGTTCCGGCAGACTGCATCAGACAAGTGCATCTACACCGGCAAAGTGAACGGAAGTCGGGTGTTGGTAGGAGTCTATGTAGATGATCTGATCATAGCAAGCGCAGACAAAGCAGCTCTCACACACGCAAAAGCTCTCATAGCTAAGAAATTCAGCGTAAAAGATTTGGGCGCTCTACACCATTTTCTCGGCGTACAGTTCAGACAGACGCAGCAGGGAATTTGGATGTCGCAGGAGTCCTATGCAGAGCGAGTTTTGGTGAGGTTCAAAATGTCTGACGCAAATCCAACAAAACAGCCTATGCCTGTGGGCGCAGAGTTTCTACCATGCGAACAAGATGGTGAAAAAACGGACCAGATCCTCTACCAATCGATGATTGGGTCATTGATGTACCTGTCAATAGCAACACGGCCAGACTTGACGTATGCAGTGCATCGATTGTCGCAGTTCAACTGTGAGCCGTCTGTGACCCATCTCTCTGCAGTCAAGCGGGTGTTGAGGTACCTGAAGGGTACAAAGAATTTTGGCATCTTCTTGCGTCCACAGAAACAAGCAAAACTCACGACATTTGCAGACGCAGATTGGGCTGGTGACGTCAGTACACGAAGGTCCACTTCTGGTTACCTGACGCTTTTTGGCAACTGTCCAATCTCGTGGGCAAGTCGTCGACAGACGTTGGTTGCAAAATCAACCACTGAAGCAGAGTTTATCTCACTTTCCGAAGCAGTTGCAGAAACACAATGGGTGCGCAACTTACTTGCTGACTTAGGCGCAAAACAGTCTGAAGCCACCATTGTGTACGAAGACAATAAAGCTGCCGTGGCACTGACAAGAAATACGACTGCTCACCAGCGCACGAAACATATGGACGTTAAGCTCAAATTCGTCCAGGACTACGTATAAGCTGGAATTGTTACAGTCGACTATGTGGAGACGGCAAAGCAACTAGCTGACGGATTGACGAAACCAGTCAACCTTTCGACTTTCGAGGGTTTTCGGCAAGGACTGAGTCTAGGGCCGACCCCCCTCAAGCACTAACCCCTTAGAATGTCTGGGTTCCCCCCATTGCTGGGTTTATTGGCATTTTCCAGGGTTCCCAATTTTCTAGTTTCATTAACCACTTTCCCAGCGCACTTGAGTTTCGGTAGTGGCCGCCAGGTGGCGCTGCGATAGGTGCTTCGGGCATCTTTTTTTTAGCCCATTCTTTTTGTTTTTTCCGTTCGACTAGTGTTCGATGTCTAAGGATCCTGCTATGTATTTTTAAATAATTATGGTGATCAAATGCATTTACCTGTTGGGGAGCTAAACTTTTATAAGGCACCTTATTTCTTTTGCGTAGTTAGCTGTTCTTGATGTATATCTCTGCGCACCGGCAAACCAAAGGAGGAGTGTTGTAATATTTGTTTTGCCTCAGTTATGTACGTACACGTATGTCTGCATTGTATGCTTAGCAGTACTCGTACGGCCTAGCCAGTTTCTTTATCGTCTGACCTAACCCTTAGGGCATATGCCAGGTCAGCACGCTCCCCAGCTGTGCGCACTCTGTTGGTCTGCTTTTCGCTAATAAAGACGTTGGTTCGTAAAACACTCGCTCCACTCTTGTTCCTTCTGTAGTTAGGCCGCCTGACGTTGCATCATAGACTACTTTTAGAACCTTTTAGAACTTTTGAAGAAATTTTTTCTTGCAGTACCGGAGTTTTCCACTTATAAGACCTGATCTTATAACTGGAAAATGCCCAAATTTAGGGTCACTTTTTGGCGCTCTTTTGAAGACCATGGTCTTCTAACTGGAAGATGTTATTTCACTGCAAACAAGGTTTTTTGGCTAAAAGTTGAATTTGTTTTTCACCTAGATTGTTGTTCCAGACATGTCTGACCATTTTACGCTTGACTTGTAGAACTTTACTTGAAATTACAAAGAGAAATTTAGTGTTGAAGCATAGCAGTACTGTATTGTGTTCAAAACAAAAATCAGCATCATGTTTTACCTATATCATATACTTCTGCCTTTGTTTTTTCACGATGGACAGCTTTTGTTAGTTTAAAAACAGATAATTGTGTGCTAAAATCGGTTAATTTAACTAAGACCATGGTCTTTTAACTGAAAACAAAAACCTATTAGAAGACCATGGTCTTCTAACTATGGTGGTCTTATAAGCGGAAATCTCCGGTACTGCTATATAACAATTTTTGGCTTTCAAGTCCAATTAACAAGTTAGAACTTTGAGTTTAAATTTTTGGGACAACAATGAAGCATGCAAAAGTGGGATTTTCAATCATTGAACGCAAATATCTCCATGTTTGCCGTCCCGGAGCCCATATTCTTTTATACCAACATGTAGCCAATACATAGCGCTACAATGATCTGAAATAAAAAGAACGGTCTAGGGGGTCCGAGCCGAGTTATGCCCCTCGAAACGGGGTCGAAAAAATTTGTTTCTTCAAAAGTTAAAATTGACGAAAGATTCTTAAAATACTCTAAAAATTATGCAAAAGCCTCAGTTCTCAAGTCCCAACTCTGATTAGTGCACTAGAAATTCGATTTGAAACATTTGGTCCCATAGTTATGCCAGCCGATTTCCAGTTGGCTGTATCTCTGGACTGAAGCGTCAAATTTGGAAATCCTATGCAGGCCATTGACAACTTGTCAATATGTATCAATGTATCAACTTTCAGCTCTATGCGCCCAAGTTTCAATTTTGGGGTCTGAATAGGGCAAAGGGCCAAGACTCGATCGGTTCAGAGACTGGCTCTTAACATGCATTTGGCGACAAAATCAGCTTACTTACTGTGGCCCATAGGCTGTAGAGGTGCACTTCAAATACTACATACGTAATATATACGCACACACAGATGCAGTGTTTGTGTGTTAGATTTTGTCTACTGTTGTCTATACGTATTGTACACATGCTTTTAGGTGTCGTGTTGGTAGAGCGCGTCTGTGAATTATTTGCATATACAATTGTACGCTTCCGCTCTTGTTCTTTCTTGTCTCTACGTGTGTTGTGTTTGCGCTGCCTTGTTGCTCGTCTGTTTGTTTGTTTCACAAGTAAAACGTTCGGTTCGGTTCGCTCACCTCAGTTGCTGTTACCGACTTAACATAGCTATGGCTAACATACTTAACATAGGGAAAATGGCGAAACCGATCTCTTTGTAGACACACGCTCTGCATTCGGAGTGCTAAGACCAAAGCCTCCATTTGTTAATGTTTTTGTTCTTTGTTCACCTTGATTCAATTCAGTTAGCACAGCGTATAGTCTTGATAAGTAGAGTAGACGTAAGTGAAGTGTGTTAAGGGCCGCATGTTATGTCAATCTCTGGCGATTTGTGGGCCCGTTGCCCAAGTGGTAACAAAAGAGTAAACGTAGGCAAGGAGCATACTAAAGACGGTTTCAAAATCTTTGGTTCTGGAATAGGGAACGCTCTGGAGGGCCTGTTTTGCCAAATATAAGGCCGCGTCGTTGGCTCAGTGGGTAGCTTGCTGCCTCTGAGTCACGGCGGCCCCTGCATCCCTAGCGGTTGTAGTGGTTCATCCTCTCGGCGCGGCAAGTTTCTTGCTGCAAAGAGTTGGTCGTCGGCACAACGCTCCACCCAGGCCACCGAAAACTGGTTACAGCGAGTAGGTAAAATGGGAACCAACTGGATCTGCCGTTGCACCGAAGCCGCTCCACAAAGCATGCCGCGTTGGGAAGAAGATCTACGATGTCAGAAGCTGTCTGAGAAACCAACTATGCCGGGAGCCCTCTGGCATATGGGGCACCGGCGGCCGTCGGGAGCTGTCAGCATCATGGCATCGACACGCCGGCCGCCCTCCTGGTGACCGGCAGCCGGCACCCAGCAGCATGGCTAGGAGTGGCTGGCAGTGAAAGAAGGGCAACGTTCGAGATGACGAATCACGGGGAAGCGAAATGGACCTGGAGTCTGGCCGTAAGGCATCGGATCGGATCGGATTGCCAAATATAAAAGAACACCTAAGGGGAGGCATCAGTGCAAGGGTACGCTCCGGAGGGCCTGTTTTCCAAATATAAAAGAACCCTTAGATGCGAATCAGTATAGGGCAAGCTCCAGACTCGGGGAGGCCTGTTTTCCAAATATTAGATGTAAGTGCCCCTAGGGGACGCATCAGTACGTATATGGGCACGGTCTGGAGGCGTACTATCATTAGGAAGTTAATTAATTAATGTATAGTCGATTTCTGACCTTCCCTGATTTCACCGCCCCCCCCCCCAGCTACACCTAACCCTAAAAATCCACCAGTAAAATAACAATAGGCTACCCCACCCCACCCTTCCACTCTATATTTAAAAAAACTTTTATTTCAATACTACTCTAATAGTACTCAGGTCCAGCAACATCTGAACCTGACGACTAATTCAATCGAGATAGACCGGTTCTTATCTGTTCTTCTCTGCAGAACACACACCTAAACATCAGTTAGTTTTACAATCTATACCGAGGCCGTCAGTAGTAGTACGCCAAAACTAATAAATACTAGCTTATTATGGTGGCAACATTATTGGGAAAGGTTGCTTTAGTGACAGGTGAGTAAGGAGTTGCTCAAAACGTAAAGCTACTGTAGGAAAGCACTTTTTACAGGAGCAAGTTCTGGTATCGGCGCTGTCACTTCGGAACTGCTGGCATCCAACGGCGTTTCGCTATCTTTGACTGGGAGAAACGAAGAAAACTTACTGTGCACAAAGGCAAAATGCATAGAAAAGGGTCTAAAACAGGATCAGGTAAGCTGAAAAATAATAAAGTCTTCTAAAAATGCAATCTATCCAGATTCTAACAACTTGTGCCGACGTCACAAAAGAATCGGAGTTGAAAATGCTGGTGGAGCAGACGACAGAGAAATTCGGAAAGATCGATATTTTGGTTTTGGCTGTCAGAATCGGGAGGATAATTATGAATATTTATTTGTTTAGATTAATAATGCGGGAATTAGCGCTAATGAGGTAACGATAAGAGGGCCGATCGAAGTTTACGACAAAATAATGGATGTCAACGTTAGAGGGTAAATTGTTTCTTACTTTTTACTACTGTTTTTTCTTTTTGCTAAAGTAAAATCGATTTAGAGTAATAATCCTGACAAAACTCTGCTTGCCTGCTCTGGAGGAAACAAGAGGTGTAGTAGTGAACGTTAGCAGCTTGAGCGGCCTGCGACCGGTAGCACAATTTGATTATGAAATTATCAGTTTTTAAGCTGGATAAGTATGTTTAGCTATCGTTCAACATGTACTACAGTATTTCAAAGGCAGCATTAGACCAATTTACTCAATGTTTGGCACTGGAGATGGCTCCAAAAGGAGTGCGCGTTAACTCTGTGAAGTCAGTTTCTTTCTAGTTCTTTCCAAATCAACACTTTGGGGGAACACCAACCTTTTCATCTGTTATATGCAGTGTTCCGATCTTGGGGGGCAGGTTTTGGCCCTAGTTGATGTTACATACCTCCTTGCTAATGAAAATAATTTAGTCCCGGCATAGTGCGGACAGATTTTTGGACTAATAAAGGCCTGAGTCCCGAAGAAGCCAGCAAGGTGAGATAGAATTTGCTCTGACACCTGGTTTGTGAACTGACTTGTTTAGATGATCGCTGGATCGGTCAAGATGCACCCACTAGGACGAGTGGCCGAACCAGAAGATGTGGCCAAATCTATACTATTTCTGGCTTCAGAGGATTCCGGCTTTACGACTGGACAGCTTCTGTCCATTGACGGCGGTAGAAACTTGGTTACTTATTGATCAGAAATCTCACAAGTTATTTTGCATTACATTGTTAGAACCGTTACAAATAAACTGTTTCACTTCTTTTCGTCCTAGTCCAATTTTCGGTTAAAACAAGGCACAGTTTTAATGAAAAGCTGTCGATGGTGACC
Source organism: Sabatieria punctata (assembly GCA_030248155.1). NCBI lineage: Eukaryota > Metazoa > Nematoda > Chromadorea > Araeolaimida > Comesomatidae > Sabatieria > Sabatieria punctata. Next base: position 29,592 of record JASANB010001214.1, read on the forward strand.
ATGCATAAAAAGGTCCTGGAACTTGGAGAATACTGAAAAACCTTCGAAGTTTAGGTCGACTAAGTTATGAATAATCTTATACACCATAATAATTAAGAGCCACATTTTATAAAACCGGGGCGGGTCTCCTACTAACCGCGGAACATGAAAAATTCTGACCTATAGTTTTTATTTGATAAATCGATAGCTCTGTGGTAGAAAATAACACACGAGAAATATTTTCACTCGCCTGTCACTAATATGCAAATTAGGGCCAAAAACGTGTTTTTCCACCCAAATTCGGTCTTTCTTATATTTCTCCCGCATGTGTTGACGGATCGGGCTGATATTTTCAGTAATAATGCTGGGTATATTGGGTGTTGTACCTATAAAATTTGAAGAGGATCGGCGAAGGTTGAGATCGCAAATTATATTGAAATGCAAATTTTGGGGTCCTGTAAAAAATCGAATTTTGCAAAAAAAGGTACCTCGAAATTTTCGACCAAACTTTCAGTGTAGGTTGCTTAAGTGTCCCTCAAAGTAAACCCACTTTTTCCGTTTGTGGACTTTGTCTCTGTTTCGAGAAATTAATGTTCGAATTTTCATACACACGTTGGTAGAAAAAACCGGAATTTACTTCCAGCTTTCGTTTGAGCAAACGGATCTTTTAGCGTTCGGTCTCGCTTGAAAGAGCGCGCAATGGCCGATCGATTGTTGGGTCGCCCGCTAGAAACAAACCACTTAGTCGGGAACTGTAAGAGTTTAAAGTGAGCGAGTTGACCACACTGCGATTTTCTCATGTTTTTGAGTTCTGTAATGTTGTTTATCATGGGTTTTGACTCAAAATCCGAATGGAAAGTGCTCGCTACGTTTTGAGAAGGCTCAGCGTGCCTTAGTAATCATTATTCAAGAGCTGAATGTGAAACGCACAGCTGGCCACCTCCAGGCATTCTCTCAATTGACATGGAACCTTTTCGAAAACGCTGTACCTTGGCAGATTTGGGTTTTGTTTGGCGGCTCTTCTTCAAGTGTAGCATTAAGCTTTTGAATAATGGTTGTTAGAGGCACGCCGAGCTTTGTATGAAACCTCCGATAGTGCAAATGTACAAGACAATGGTTTATTACAAACAGTAACACAGAGTCCCATTCTAATTTACAGTGACTCAGTGATTTACTGCTGGGAGTCAACAAGAGTGCAAAGACGTATGTAGCGCTGGCCCTTGTGGCATACACGCAAAGTTTTATTATCCTAAAGACAGAAAGACAAATCTGACACACACAACAGACCGACAGACCGTTTGCGGATCAGCCAATGAACAAAACGGACACCGTCAAGAAATCAAGTCCAGATGTATGCTTACTATGTACGTACATAGGTTGAGGTGCTGCCTGTACAAGAGACCACTAGCAACTGTAAACACACAAGCAATACACACGTAGACTATACTGGAAAACGTTATTGTGATTTAGTTCTGCATTATCTATTCAGTTTGAAGGTACTATGAAGAAACGGTAAAAGCAGTGGATGTAAGTACCATTGTATGGAAAGGAGAAAAAGTATATCTATGCTGCCACTAGGAACGTACTCAATAAACAAACAAATAAACCTGGCCTGGTCAGAAAACTCTTGCATCGAAAGTGCTTAACACTTAAATTGGAGGTTTTGGCTGCAGTATGAGTATGAGAGTCGAATGTCACCGAACCAAAGCAAACTCCTAAAGTGTGAAAAGGGGTGCATGTTGCGTGTCATACAAGCGTACTTGTCCAAGAATTAAAGAAATTCGGCTTTCATATTTTACGGGAACAATCGATTTTTTGATGCACATTAATTTCTAAGCAAAAACAAGATGATCTCGTTACATTTCGTTTGAGCAGACTCGTTTAAGGTGAGCGAGTTCAGCCAGCATACTACGATTTTCTCCATTTCTAGTATGGTTTTTGCCTCAAAATAGTTTACTAGAGGCATGCTCAGCTTTTTCCAAAGTTTGCATACACTTTCCAATCCCATTTTGAGGCAAAAGTCATGATAACAACATTATAAAACTCAGAACATGAAAAATATTGCAGTGTAGTCGACTCGCTCACTTTAAACTCTTACTGTACCCGACTCAGTGGTTTGTTTCTAGCCGTCGACCAACCAATCGATCGGCCATTGCGCGCTCTTTCGAGCCAGATCGAACGCTAAAAGATCCGTCCGTTCAAACGAAAGCTGAAAGTAAATTCCGGTTTTTTCTACCAACGTGTGCATGAAAATTCGAACACTAATTTCTCGAAACAGAGACAAAGTCCACAAACGGAAAAAGAGGGTTACTTTGAGGGACATTTAAGCAACCTACACTGAAAGTTTGGTGGAAAATTTCGAGGTACCTTTTTTTGCAGAATTCGATATTTTACCAGAACCCAAAAAATTATAATTCGCGATCTCAACCTTGGCCGATCCTCTTAAAATTTTATAGGTAGAACACCCAATATACCCATCATTATTTCTGAAAATATCAGCCCGATCTGTCAACACACACGGTAGAAATAAAAGAAACACCGAATTTGGCTGGAAAAACATGTTTTCGGCCCTAATTTGCATATTAGTGACAGGCGAGTGAAAATATTTGTCGTGTGTTATTTTCTACCATAGACCTATCAATTTATCAAATAAAAACTATAGGTCAGAATTTTTCATGTTCCGCGACCTGCCCCGGTTTTATAAAATGTGGCTCTTAAAATCAAAACAAAGACGCCTAGCGTGTAGGGGCTCGAGTTGAAGAACGGCCAAACGATCAAGATACAGACGCATATCGAGGTTACAGCGAGCAAACAAACATCGCGTAAAGTAGCGGTACTTTTTCTACACTATCAACATCACCGACAAATAACGGGACAACACAGTCGAACAGTACTCTAGAATGAGGCGCACATAATATTTTAAGCCTGAACCAAAGCATATTTTCTGTCAGCATGGAAAAAGTGAGAGAACATATTAAAAAACACTATACGCTATTCTCACCTGTTGGTTACAATACAATTATCAAAGAGAACTTTAGGTTGTCGGTAGACCTAATTCGTAGTACCACAAACTACTAACTACTAAATACATATTTTCGGCGATTATGACGTCATCAAGACTACAAATTAACTAAGACTACATATTATTTTGACTGACTACAAATTGACTACAAACTACTTTTTCATAATTTGCGAATTTGTAGTCAATTTGTAGTAATGTTTTTAGAAATTTTCTAATTTTTTTAATGTAATTTTATATAAATTGAGTCCCCAATCGGCCTTTGAGCTGTCTTGAGCTTATGATAAGCTTACCAAATACCAAGAACGAAGCAATTTTTATTTAAAGTGTTAGAAAGATCGTTTTTCCAATTTTCCCGCTTTTTTACCTGTATAAGTTTTCAAAGAAAAGTGACCACATGATCGAATTTTGCAAATTTGTTCGTGTTTTTTCTTGTCTTAGTTTTTTAAAAAATTTCTCATTCTGTTTTTAGAAAAATACCAAATGTTCAGCATTTAAATTCTGTTAAACATAAAATTCCGTCTGTTTGTTTTCAGAAAAAACTATTAGAAAAGACGATTTTTTCACAGAAAAACAATTAGCAGGCTTCCGGTTATTATTTTTGCAAAGAATTTCTATGACTGATTGTTCATTTGAAAAAATTTGCAGTAATATCGAATTTCTGACGTTTGGTAACCTGACTACAAATGGACTACAAACTAAGACTACATATTTTTTGAACCTGAATTTGACAACTACAAACTAAGACTACAAATTTATTTTCGCGAAAATTTTTAACTACAAATTGAAATTCTCTGAGGAAATAGGTCTAGTTGTCGGCATAGATTGTCCAGAATGCCTTGGAAGACTTGGAGAGTGTCCAGAAGCTCGTATGTAAGCGTATTCTCAATAATTACAATCTAGACTATGAACGAATGTTAGAGCTAATCGGTCTCCCCTCCCTGAGTCGCTTTGCTTTTGAGTCTCGTTTTAAACTGATTTGGAAGTACTGTCATGGAGAAAGACACTTGCCGACTGGTACTCTGCAGCAGAGAGCCACCAACCGAGCAACCAGATCGAGCACCACTGCACAGTCGGTCATACCTCTTTGTCTGCGCGAACGGTGCAGACGGTCGTGTTTTCAAAAGTGCTGTAAAGCTTGGAACTCTTTAACTGTTCAGGAACAGAGTCTCGACTATCCCAATTTTTGTACGCTTGTTAAGAGCCACATTTTATAAAACCGGGGCAGGTCGGCGAACATGAAAAATTCTGACCTATAGTTTTTATTTGATAAATCGATAGGTCTATGGTAGAAAATAACACACGAGGAATATTTTCACTCGACTGTCACTAATATGCAAATTAGGGCCAAAAACGTGTTTTTCCAGCCAAATTCGGTGTTTCTTTTATTTCTCCCGCATGCGCTGACGGATCGGGCTGATATTTTCAGTAATAATGATAGGTATATTGAGTGTTGTACCCATAAAATTTGAAGAGGATCAGCCAAGATTGAGCTCGCAAATTATAATTTTTTGGGTTCTGGTAAAAAATCGAATTTTGCAAAAAAAGGTACATCGAAATTTTCGACCAAACTTTCAGTGTAGGTTGCTTAAGTGTCGCTCAAAGTAACCCTCTTTTCCCGTTTGTGGACTTTGTCTCTGTTTCGAGAAATTAGTGTTCGAATTTTCATGCACACGTTGGTAGAAAAAAACCGGAATTTACTTCCAGCTTTTGTAAGAGTAGACGGATCTTTTAGCGTTAGCTCTCGCTTGAAAGAGCGCGCAATGGCCGATCGATTGGTTGGTCGCTGGCCAGAAACAAACCACTGAGTCGGGTACTGTAAGAGTTTAAAGTGAGCGAGTCGACCACACTGCAATATTTTTCATGTTTTGAGTTTTATCATGTTGTTATCATGAATTTTGCCTCAAATTAGGATTGAAAAGAGTACGTAAACTTTGGAGAAAGCTCAGCATGCCTCTAGTAAACTATTTTGAGGCAAAAACCATATCAAAAAAGGAGAAAATCGCAGTATGCTAACTGAACTCGCCCACCTTAAACTCTTCGAATACCCAACTCAGTGATTTCTTTTTGGTCGATGACAACTCAATCGATTGGTCGTTTGCGCGTTCTTTAAAATGAGGTTCAGAGCTAACAGATCCGTCTGCTCCAACGAAATGTAAAGGTAAATTCGGGTCATCTTGTTTTTGGTTAGAAATTACTGTGCATTAAAAATGGATTGTTCTCGTGAAATATGAAAGCCGAATTTCTATAATTCTTGGACAGGGTAACCTTGTATGACACGCTACATACACTCCTTTTCACACTTTAGGAGTTTGCTTTGGTTCAGAGAAATTCGACTCTTATACCTCTTAACAAAAATTGAAACCCCAATCAGAGTGCTGAAAGGAAAACAGTCTTTGAAACTATCTGCTAGTGCAAGTTTGTCAGAAACGCACAGAAAACTCAAAAGAGCAGTTATGTCAGATGAGGCGTCAAAGAAACTGCCGAAAACTTCTTCCCCTAAAGCAGCAAGGCCAGAATTCTAAAGCCCTTAAAAGAAAAAATCAAGACCTTATGGCCCAACATGTGAACCAGAAACCGGAACAGCATCAAATCACCTTGATGAGAATTAGGCGATTCTGAGAATTGAGATTTGTGGTATAATTTATTATTATTTGGTTGTTGCTTGTATTATATTTTTAGGGCAAGACCAATCGTGCTAATTAGACTCTTTGTTTGAGATATCAAGTGGACTTCTCGCAACCCTGCAGGAGAATTTTCCAGAAATAATCGGCTTTGGCTGTTGAGAAAATTTTACTCTTGTGTACTAATCAGTGTAAATTAGACTGGGACCCTGTTTTACTGCTTATAATAAACCGTTGTCTTGTACATTTGCACTAAACTCGGAGGTTTCATACAAAGCTCGGCGTGCCTTTAACGACCATTTTTCAAAAGCTGACTATACTTGAAGAAGAGCCGTCAAACAAAACCCAAATCTGCCAATGCACAGCGTTTTCGAAAAGGTTCCATATCAATTGAGAGAGCCTTGAGGTGGCCAGCTGTGCGTTTCACATTCAGCTCTTTGATTAATGGTTGCTGAGGCGCGCTGAACCTTCTCCAAACTTAGCATTCACTTTCCATTCGGATTTCGAGGCAAAAGTCATGATAAACAACATTACAGAACTCAAAAACATGAGAAAATCGCATGTGATCGACTCGCTCATTTTAAACTCTTACAGTACCCGACTCAGTGGGTTGTTTCTGGCCGGCGACCAACCAATCGATCGGCCATTGCGCGGTCTTTCAAGCTAGAGCGAACCCTAAAAGATCCGTCTGCTCTTACGAAAACTGGAAGTAAATTCCGGGTTTTTCTACCAACGTGTGCATGAAAATTCGAACATCAATTTCTCGAAACAGAGACAAAGTCCACAAACGGGAAAAGAGGGTTTACTTTGAGGGACACTTAAGCAACCTACACTGAAAGTTTGGTCGAAAATTTCGAGGTACCTTTTTTTGCAAAATTCGATTTTTTACAGGACCCCAAAATTTGCATCTCATTATAATTTTCGATCTCAATCTTGGCCGATCCTCTTTAAATTTTATAGGTACAACACCCACTATACCTAGAATTTTTACTGAAAATATCAGCCCGATCCGTCAACGCATGCGGCAGAAATAAAAGGAACACCGAATTTGGCTGGAAAAACACGTTATTGGCCCTAATTTGCATACTAGTGACAGTCGAGTGAAAATATTTCTCGTGTGTTATTTTCTCTCATAGACCTATCGATTTATCAAATAAAAACTATAGGTCAGAATTTTTCATGTTCGCCGGTTATTAGGGGACCCGCCCCGGTTTTATAAAATGTGGCTCTTAAATCTCAACAGTTTTATGACAGAGCTGAGCTGGCCGAAGTTTGGTTATTGATCTGAGTGTTTAGAATGTATGAGTTTTATCTGTATGTACGTAGTGTAGGTGTTCTAGTCAAGGGCAGCGCGTTGAAGGGCTCTTTTTGAGTATGCGTGTCCTCTTCTGTCAGGTACAGAATAAAGTTGAACAACAACAACATAGATGCAACAATCTTTGTCCATCGTCTATTTTTAAGCGAAAACTACGTAACCAAAACTAATGTACTCTTGAAACACTAATCTGAGCAATTGGCCCTCTCTCTGTTCTATTGTTTGGCACATAGAGTTCCCGATACCCGGAGCGATCACTTCATTTTCGCCGTTACGCATCACGGGCACGTCGAAAATCAATACTAAGAAAATAAGCCAAAATGACCAGCTTCAATTTACATCAAGCATGGTAAACTGACACAAATATCTATGTAGAAGTTGGTGACGCGAGTTGTAATCATTCTAAACTGCAATTTATGACACCGCCAGATACAAAAAGCAATACATAAACACTAAACAGCACTTTCAATTTCTCAAACTCGTTCAAACGCACCACCATTCTGTGATTTGCGGAGTGACACAGAATGACATACATTCAATTCAACCACCCATGGGCCGGCGGACCCTAGCCCTCCCGATCGCCAACCAAGTTCTCCTCGGACGGCTTTACAGTGCACTCCCCTCGCAGAAACTTTTGACTACTCCTTTTGCGGAAATCGGGAATTTTATACAGATTTCTGAACTTTTTTTGAGAAATCGGCCTATCCACCTACCCTGCCCAACTCATATCCTCTCCAATTTTTCTGCCTATGCCTGGTTTGCGCCAGGGAGGGGTTAAACCATTAATGGGAGCCATTAAACAGGCAATAAGGTACGAACTTATCTCCATACACCGCATGATAAGAAGACAACAAAAACAGATTACACTCAACATCGTATTAATCATACATGGGCCTAAAAATGGGTTCAGAGCAGTTTCTAAACATTTGTGGGTGGGCCTAAAGATTTGGATTGGAGGCAGAAGTTGTGACCATTTTTGTAGTGGTGGTCTGCGGTGCTTTCAGGCCAAGTTGGGGAGAGGTGGGCAAACTCCCAAACCATACATGTAACAGGTCATCCGCCGAAGAGGGAGGGGTCTGGCGCCGGCTCAATTACAGCTAAAAAGTGCTGTTTTACCGGCGATTTCAACAACTTTTGGTGTTTGAAATTCTAAAAGTCCCAAAAATTTGCTCAAAAATTACTTGCCAGAAAAATCGTTTTTACAGTGTAATGACATTTTTCAGTTATAAGATTATGATCTTCAAAAGGGCGCCAAAAACCGGTGGGCGGTCATGTGAAATCTGAACAAATCCCCCTGCCCTGCCTAAAAACTCTCCTTCCCCAACCAAACGGTAATAGCTCGCACAGGTACATTGTAGGGAAACTCTATGACTCACTCTGAATGAATTTAACAGTTTTTTATCCAAAATAATGAAAACGATGGAGCCGTTTGATTTTCCCGCCTTTGATGTTCCTGTTTCATTTTCTCAACGAGCACGAAACGGTCAGGTCAGGTTTAATAATCGGCCGGGACGAAACGGTCGGGACTAAACGGTTGAGTGAGACTAAACGGTCGACACGAAAAGGGCTGATACCAAAAAATCAACGTTGATGCCAAGCCGTTGAGAAGGCAAATCAACGTTGACGCCGCTGCCAAGGCGCCAAGCAAACAGACGGACCGCCGATGGCGGCAGCACCAGAGCGGAGTCCAGGATATGTAACGCGCAAAGGGCCTGCCGGCGCAAGTTGGCGCTCCATTTCTTTCGAACTCTACGGTATTAAATTCGGTGAGTCGTTGGTATCTCCTGATCAAAGTGCCCATTCTTTAGGCGGTCTGTACCAAAGTGGTCCAAATGCAATTTCAGATTCTTTGGGCTTCTGCAATGCTGTGAAGTGAAACAGAGTCTTCTTTAAGCACATGCACATGACCTGTCGTAGAAAACCGAAGATTCGGATCAACCTATTCCTTCTTTGGCAATAGGCTGTTTTCATTTCGTTCCCGTATTCCTTGAGGTGACTAGAAGAGAAGGAGGAGAAAGAGGAAGGATGGTGAGAAGAGAAAGAAGGTGAGAACGAGAGTGATGAGGCGAAAGAGAGTGGTGAGCAGTAACATGAAGAGGAGAAAGAGGTTGAAGAGGACGATGAACAGGAGCAGAATGAGTAACAACTTCGTAGTAATTCGTGCATTTGGTTAGCAGTTTTTCCTTAGGTCTGGTTTTTGTCAACCGTGTTTTTGTTTTTGTTTTTGTGTTTTTTTCCGGTGTTTTCGTTTGTAAAAGACGGTTTCTTTGTTATACGCACTGCTGAATCAGGGTTGTTTGGTCTAGAGTAAACCCTAAAATTTCTGTTACTTCTCTTCTTAGAACACTCTGTACGCATTCGTGATACCGAAAAAAGTAAAATTCGTGCAATAAAAGAAGCAAGCAACATAGTGATTAGGAATCTGAAGCTCTGTCACTTGGGCAGCAGTAAATTTTCAATGTTTAGAGACAAATTACTTCATTATCTACCGAAATTACCTGTTGTGTCTGCATTTTCTTCTTGCGCTTGGTCAAGAACGCATGAACTGCTACGTTTGTGACTCTGAAGCCCAACAAACACGAAATTGCGTCAGCCAGGTCTCTTTCTGAGAGAATTTCCCCACTTCGTATTTAGCTGTGGTATTTCTTTTTGTTCCCAAGCAATCAAGAATCCCGTCTTTGGACGACCACCGCCACGACGTTGCATTTTAGACGATCAGCTAAATAAACTAGAACTACGGTACTTCCCGCTACAAAAAGTCTGAAAAACAGGTTTGCACCAGCACACCTGAAGAATAAGTCAGGATTTCCAAAAATAAATGGAATTTTTGTTGTTTAGACGGTTTCACGCGTTGACAGACCGAAGAAGCGATTGTAAAATATATCTAACGGGCCAGCTAAATTTTGTTCGATTTGTTCGAAATCTATCACCTGATAAATAGTGCTAAATATTGATCGGGTCGGGATCACCGGGCCGCACCATTAAATTCTAGGTGCGTCGTTGGTATCTCCCGATCAAAGTGGCCCTTTGTTTAGGCGGTGTGTACCTAAGTGGTCCAAATTCAATTTCAGATTGTTTCGGCTTCTGCAATGCTGTGAAGTGAACACACAGTCTTCTTTAAGCACATACACATGACCTGACCTAGAAAACAGCTGTTTCGGATTAACCTATTACAGCACTTCCACTTTTAATGTGCAAATGCGTTCTTTGCTGGTTTCACAACGGTAACTCTAGATGCTTGCTTGTATCCGCCGGGCCACGAGACGTGAACAACTCTATAGGAGAAAAGATTTAACTAAGCAAAGACCCACTTAGCACTGTTTAATCTACCTGTGACTAAGACAGTTCCAACCAAGCCTCTCCTCAACTCAAACGCTTTCCAAACCGTGCCATAACTCTATTTAGGGTCTAAATTAGTGCGAAACCGCATTTTATTCAAGAACATACTATGCATTACCAAGAAAGACCGTCATTGTTAAGAATAGCATTTATGGTGTAGTCTATTGTACCTTTTGGAATCACCAACATAGTTGAACAAGTGAGAATCCGCAGTCGCTAAACAGCACAAATATTAACACAAACATGCCAACACACGGTGAACACATGAAGAACACAAAAAAGACAAACACCAACGTTGAGCTTTTCGGTTCCGCTGCACTGTATCGGTTCTCCCCAAAAAGGACTGTGGTGATTCCGAAAGGGTTTATACAGCAAAAGAAGATTGCTAAACTGAGACAGACAGACAGTAAGTACCACACAGGGTTAGGGTATGAATGTTGAAATGAACGGACAGACCGACCCAATACAGCAAGCAACCAGTTATAAAAGAAAAGCAAACGTTGAAGAAACGTTGCCGGATTTAGAGTGCATTCCAGGATCAGTTGGAAAGCGCGCTGTCTTGCTACTGGTGCTACGGCAGCTTCACCTTCTTCCACTCCGAATCGGCCGATTCTCGGGATAGTACTTTGGCGAAGATGGATGAGATGCGAATCGTGAGTGGCGGGCTGGATGATCGAAGTGGTTCTGGTACGATCTGGAAGGGAGCAAATGGCAGAGGTGGCCTGGGGCTGAAGACGATTTAGGTTCAGTAGAAGGTGCCAGTACTTGAGTGATTTAAATTTGGCGCACTTACCGATAACAAGTCTTCCCGGTTAGGGTCCCAGCACGAAAACTCATAAATTTATTTTTTGTCATAGGAGGCCCTGATTTTTTTGTCTGAAATTGCAAAAATCGCAAAAATTTGCTCAAAAATTGCTTGCCAGAAAAATCGGAGGGGGGGTCGGAAAAATCGTCTCGGTCTCGGGGGGGGGGTCCCTATCCGGGGGGGCTGGCCTAAGTCGGGTGGTGGGCATACCCCCCTGACCCCCCTGTTACATGTATGCCTGAGGCCTCGATCGAAAGGGTACCATATATGGTACCGTTTCCATATATGGTACCGTTTCCATATATGGTACCGGTACCATATATGGTACCACCTGAGGCCTCGATCGAAAGGGTACCATATATGGTACCGGTACCATATATGGTACCACCTGAGGCCTCGATCGAAAGGGTACCATATATGGTACCCCTTATGATTTGATCGAAGGGGTACCATATATGGTACCTGTTACCATATATGGTACCGGTTCCATATATGGTACCGTTTCCATATATGGTACCGGTACCATATATGGTACCACCTGAGGCCTCAATCGAAGGGGTACCATATATGGTACCGGTACCATATATGGCACCAGTACCATATAAGGAAGTGGTACCATATATGGTACCACTTGAAGGTGTACCGGTACCATATATGGTACCGTTTCCATATATGAGTACTGGAGTGGAGTTTTGTGAACTCAAAATTGAAAACCAAACAGCGAATCCCTGTAATAAAATCGTCAGATGGAAAATTTGTAGCTGATAATAAGCGAAAATGTGAAATGTTTAATGCGTATTTTGCTTCTGTATTCCAAAATGAATCTGGAGAACAACATCATTTTCCAAAGCAGACAAATAATTCATTGGGATATGTCCATTTCAGACCAGAAATTGTGTATGTTTTTATATCTGAACTACAAAATAAGCTTTCGCCTGGTCCTGATGGATTGGGACAATTGTTTATCAAAAAACTTGCGTTTGAAATGGCGTATCCTCTCTTTAGGATCTTTGAGTCATCCTTTCTTAATGGTGACATACCAAATGATTGGAGATTAGCCAATGTGACTCCTATACACAAAAAAGGGGTAACTTCGAAAGTGGAAAATTACCGACCAATCAGCCTGTCATCTGTCTGCTGTAAATTAATGGAACAAATAGTAAAGGAGCAATTATTGGGTTTCCTTAAACAGGAAGGCTTAATTTCGGACAGTCAGCACGGTTTTCTTTCCAGACGCTCTACAGTTACTCAGCTACTTCTTTGCGTAAATGATTGGACAAAAGACCTGGACAGCGGTCTATTTGTGGAAATCTTTTATATGGATATAGCAAAGGCTTTTGACTCTTGTATTCACAGTATTTTGTTAGCCAAGCTCGAGTCTTACGGTATTACTGGACCTCTTTTAAAATGGATTGCAGCTTTTTTAAGTCAGCGTCAACAACGGGTTGTGATCGAAGGTGTGCTATCTGACACTGTACCTGTTACTATTATGAAACAAGAAATTGGAGGTTTTCCTGCTCATCAAAATTCTCTGCACGATTGTTCGAGTCTGAATGACGGTGAATACAGTATCCGTGCTTGTCAGATCGTAAATTAATGGAATGCGGGCCCCATAAATAGGGAGATCACTACTTGCGCCGATTAGTGTTTTGAGTGTGTACATTTTGGCAATTTTTTTGCTCCACAATGGCAACCGTCCTTGGGCTTGTACGAATATTGTTAACTTTATGCTTAATCGATAGCTAATCGTCATATCTACCCATATGCTCGTGGGCAGACATATCCGTCGGCAGACTCGAATGCTACGATTGTTTTAGTAAGTGGCGGTTCCGGGGGAAATCGGCCGATAATCGATGAACTAAGGCGATATGACGAGCGCGTAATCTGAGATAGCATGCAGTAATTGGTTGTGGATGTGCTGGTGCATAAAACAATAATGTACAAGTCAAAAGTAGTTGTTTGATACCGGATTTGGTCATATTTGTTAAAGATTTACAATTTGGGTGCGCACGTTTTACATTCTTTTGTTCAAGACCAAAAAAACGTATCTAAGGTAAAGCTGAATATAGCATGCAGTAATTAGATGTTGATGTGTAAAATAATAACCAGGAGATCGTCAGCAGTCGTTTGATACCACATTCAAAATTCTGTGTTCAAAATTTGAAATTCGAGTGATCTCCCCAACTGAGAACGATCGCAAATTGCTGTCTCCCTGAAGCCATTCCAAAGTGCGGACTAGAATAGGAGTAAATCGAGTACTAGAATTCCCGCCATCTGCTATCCGTTTTAAATTTTCATAATAGTGGGGTCCCTCAGGGATCCTGTATTGGTCCCTTGCTCTTTTTGATTTATATAAATGAACTTCCAAAGATTCTAAAAAAACTCCGGCGTAAAAATAAAAATGTTTGCTGATGATTGTAAGATCTACCTCGCTTTTCCGAAAGTGGGCTATGATCTTGCAAAATTTGAGACTGCAGTAACTAGAATTGTCCAGTGGTGTAAAAGTATAAAACTACAGTTAGCCCTACAAAAGTGTGCTCTATTGCACCTAGGCTTCTCAAACCCTCAGGCACAGTACGTCTTTGAAAATGTACTGATAGAAACAGTGACAGAAATGAGAGATCTTGGTGTCTTAGTGGGTCGTGACCGTTTTGGCTATCTCAGTTTTTCAAAACACTGCGCTAAAATCGCCAGCGATGCCGCTAGGAAATCTAGACTAATCCTAAGTGCCTTTATAAATAGGAGCACACCATTCCTACTACAGATGTACAAAACTTACGTAAGGTCGCGGCTCGAATATGCCACGCCTGTGTGGAATCCCTATTTACTCAAGGATGTAAATACCGTTGAAAGTGTGCAGAGGGCTTTTACACTGCGATTGCCAGGTATGTTTGGTCTTCAAGGCTGCTACCTAGAAAGGCTAAAACTACTGGACCTTGAAACACTCGAACGTCGCAGGCTCGTCATTGATCTCCAGTATGTATACCAAATCGTACATGGTCTGGTGGATTTAGATTTTGATCACTTTTTCAGTTGGAATCCAGTGTCAAAAACTAGAGGAACTTATAAACTGTTTGTGCCATCGTTGGAAAGCTACATAAATTGCAGGGTACACTCCTTTGCTTTAAGAACGTTGAAAACATGGAATTCTCTTCCAGATGAGGTCACCATAGCACAAAACCTTGCTTCTTTTACTCGAGAACTAAGAAAACTGAACTTTGACCAGTACCTAAACTTTGTGTAGTTTCTAACGTTTTACTAATGTCTGTTTAAGGCGGTGTAAAGCCCTTGTGGCTGTCCACTGGCCTTTCGCCTCCATATGAGGTCGTTTTACACTGTAACCGCGTTTTATGTCATTTGCTAACTCGTATTTTTATTTTATTTTGTGTTGGGCGATAAAAGTTCGTTCGTTCGTTCGATACCATATATGTTGTTATTTCCCTGACTGTATTATAGCATAACATAGAAAGCTGTGAGAAGTTAGTATCTCATGGCGCACAATTTTCAGAAATAAAGGGAATTTTTGCTTTTCCGACGTTTTTTACTGTTTGCTAAGACCTCTGGCGATCGGTAAATAAATCTAATGGACTGGGCAAATTTTGTTCGATTTCCGGTAAATTAATCTGTCCGGGTAAATATTGGGTAAATATTGATCCGGAGATACACAGGCCACACCTAAATTCTAAGTAGGGAGATCACTACTTGCGCCGATTAGTGTTTTGAGTGTGTACATTTTTGGCCATTTTTTTGTTTAAAGAGGGCCACCGTCCTTGGGCTTGGACGACTATTGTCATGTTTATGCTTAATCGATAGCTAATCGTCATATCTACCCAAATCCCCGTGGGGAGACATATCTGTCGGCGGACTCGAATGCGGACGATTGTTTTAGTTAGGGATGTCGAAATCGCGCATTTTCATTCTTTTTATTTTTTTTTAATTTGTTGTTCAAGGATCTCTGAAAGTAAATGCGCCGAAATATGCATCTAAGGTAGGCCTACTCACATAGTAAAATTGATAGCTATCTTTCAAAAGATGACTGAGAAAACTTCTTTTTTCTATTTTTTTCAAAGTGATGATTTTCGTTCAAAAGGGGCCACCGTCCTTGGGCTTGGACGAATATTGTGATGTTTATGCTTAATCGATAGCTAATCGTCATATCTACCCAAATTCCCGTGGGGAGACATATCTGTCGGCGGACTCGAATGCTACGATTGTTTTAGTAAGTGGGGGTTGCGGGGGAAATTGGCCGATAATCGATGAAGTAAGGCGATATGATGAGCGCGTAATCTGAGATAGCAATCAGTAATTGGTTGTGGATGTAATATAATGTAGCAATAATGTACAAGTCAATTGTAGTTGTTTGATACCGGATGTGGTCATATTTGTTAGAGATTTACAATTTGGGTGCGAACGTTTTACAGTGCATTACAGTATTTCACACTAATTGACGCAACTCCGACTGTGGCCGTTTATCGGATTTGACGGGAGGAGGCCCATTCCCCCCCCACCCGGCGCTGCCGCGGCCGGATTACGGTATGCGCTATCTGTTCTACGTTTGGTGTGAAAATATATTTTCTTCCCCTCCGCTGAGGTTTTTGAGAGGTCAGAAATGATTTTATATTTGGAAAATGCGTCTCTAGGAGTTCTTTTATGTTTCTAAAACAGGCTACCCGGAGCGTGCCTATACTGATGCGTCCATCTAGGGGTATTTTTATGTTTTTAAAACAGGGCCTCTGGAGCGTTCCTATACCGATGCGTCCCCTAGGGGTGCTTTTATGTTTTTAAAACAGGCCCTCCGGAGCGTTCCTATACCGATGCGTCCCCTAGGGGTATTTTTATGTTTTTAAAACAGGGCCTCTGGAGCGTTCCTACGCCGATGCGTCCCCTAGGGGTATTTTTATGTTTTTAAAACAGGGCCTCTGGAGCGTTCCTACACCGATGCGTCCCCTAGGGGTATTTTTATGTTTTTAAAACAGGGCCTCTGGAGCGTGTCTATACTTATGCGTCTCTAGGGGTAATTTTATATTTGGAAAATTGTCAGGCCCAGACCCAACCCAGACCACCGAAAAGCCGGTGATGGCCAGTAGGTAAATGGGAACCGAACTGGAGCTGCCGTTGCACCTGATAACAGCAAAGGGGAGGTATGTTTGCACTTGCAGGCAGGTATTCTGAAAATAATTGGCATACCGGGTATCGGTATTTATAAAAATTGCAACTACTTGGAGATTTAAGCTGTTCTGTTTTAGTGCTTTTACATCTGTGAAGTCGTTTAAACTTCGCGCGCTTTGTGTTGTTTCACACGCAGCAATATTACAGTAACCCGCCGCGGCAGCGCCGGGTGGGGGGGGGGAATGGGCCGGGAATCGGATTTGACCACACGCCGAAACGCATAATCTGGGGTAGAACTTGATATAGCATGCAGTAATTAGATTTTGATGTGTAAAATAATAATCAGGAGATCGTCAGCAGTCGTTTGATACCACATTCAGTCGTCTGTGTTCAAAATTTGAAATTCGAGTGATCTCCCTATTCTAAGTTTCTCTCAAACATAAAGGATCCCTTTCTTTCTATCTACTTCACTCGCGTACTACATGATTTAACGGGGACAGCGTAAGAAAAACTATCGTTGTTAGTAGCATAGCTTTTGCTTAAAAATTGTTTTCTGGCATGATGATTGATTGACACTGTTGACTGACTGACTGACTCGACTGACTGGACGGACTGATTTTCTGCAGATCTTTTATTTTTTAGTCTGTCGTCTGTCTCGTGGCCGGTTGGTTGTTTGTTTTATACTACGGTTTCTTGCAGGTTTCTTCTACTACCAGACCTACCCACTACTGCTTCTCACTCGCTCTCTCATCCTTCATTATGGAGTAATGATCAGCTCTTTTAACTGCACTTGCTGCTTGCTTGGCTTTTTATGCTTCCGTCTGTCT
Organism: Sabatieria punctata; assembly: GCA_030248155.1. NCBI lineage: Eukaryota > Metazoa > Nematoda > Chromadorea > Araeolaimida > Comesomatidae > Sabatieria > Sabatieria punctata. Next base: position 46,609 of record JASANB010001214.1, read on the forward strand.
TCCTTTCCTGTTGTTGATTTCTACCTAAAATCGTACAGCCATTAAGCACAGTAACGGTGGCCTGGAAACTTTTCCTGAGCATCAATCGAGTGCAAAAACAGTAAATATATAGGTTATTGTAACTGCCGTATCGCGGATTACAGTATTTATAAACATAAGCCTGAGCCGAAGCCTGAGCCTAAAACCTTGAAAGCCTAAGCCTGAACCTAAGCCCAAGCCTGAGCCTAAAACCATGAAAGCTTAAGCCTTAACCTAAAACCTTGAAAGCCTAAGCCTAAGCCTGAACCTGAGCCCAAGCCTGAACCTAAAACCGTGAAAGCCTAAGTCTAAGGTAAGAAATGAGCGGAATAGGATGATTTCAAAAATACCGTCACCTGGGATACGGTAGATACAGTAACCTATATTTACCTTTTTTATGGTCGATTGATGCTGAGGAAACGTTTTCACGCTAAGGATATGGTGCTTGGTGGCTGTACGATTATAGGTAGGTAAACTGCAGGAACGCCTATATGTAATGTAGGTGGGTGCCGTGAATGATTGAGGCTGAAAGTTGGCGTTTTGGCAAGTAGTTGGCCTTCACGTTCGCTTGAGCGATTTGTCTGAATTTTTTAGGATTTTTTACGAGACAAGCACACTTATGATAGTTCTGCCCTGTGGGCCAAAACCCGAAAATCAGGGTAATCCGCGGAAATTTCAATTTCTCACATAGTTCTAGACATACTTGTAACAGGTCATCCGCCTAAGAGGTAGGGGGTTGGGGGTCTGGCGCCGGCCGAATGGGTCTGAGGCCAAATTCTACAGAGGGTGGTTTGGCACTAAAACACTCAAAAATCGCAATTTTTCGGCTAAAAGGCGATCTTGTCGATTTTTGTGTCTGAAATTGTAAAAAATCGCCAAAATTTTCTCAAAAAAATTACTTGCCAGAAAATCGGAGGGGGGTCGGAAAAATCGTCGGGGTTAGAGATGCAACCACAGTCCGGTATTTTTTGCTCTAAAACACTGTCCCATATCTGGTATATTTTAGATACCGATAATACCAGATGCCAAAAATTTTCATGACAATGTTTCCAGTTTTCGAGCGTATTTTTGGTTGCAAATTAGCAATATTTTCGGACTTTCGCTTTCGCTTCGGATTTTCGGACTAACTACAGCCTATTATCTAGAAAATATAGCTGATTCGACGCGATATCAGTCATATCAAATAATATTCTTGGTCATACCCTACCTTGAAAGCATCGAAAAAGTATATTTCTAGCCTCCAAATTACTGTATTTCCTTAAAACCTCATACATGTAACAGGGGGTCTGCCCCCCACCCGACTTAGGCCAGACTCCCCCCGGATGGGGGACACCCCCCACCCGAGACGATTTCACCGACCCCCCCTCAGATTATTCTGGCAAGTAAATTTTCGAGCAAATTTTTGCAATTTTTTACACTTTCACAAAAATTGCCAAAATCGCCTGCAAAACAGCACTTTTTAGCTGTATTTCAGCTCAAATTAGCGATTTTTGGCAATTTTTAGCCAAAAAATTGCGATTTTTCTCGATTTTTGAGCCTTTTTTGTGCCCACCCCCTCCCCCTAAATTTTGGCTCAGACCCCCCAACCCCCCCTCCCCCATTGGCGGATGGCCTGTTACATGTATGTAAAACCTTATCGTCATTACTATCTGGTGTCCGGTATTTTTCTTTGCAGTTGCATCTCTAGGGGGTCCCCAACCTAGAGGCCTGGCCTAAGTCGGGTGGGGGCAGACCGCCCCTGTTACACGTATGATTGTAGGCTATGGCTATCAGAACAGGCCATCAGGGGAGTACTAAAAATCGTAATTTCGACTAAAAATCCAAAAACGCTAGTCTTGCTTACCTGAAATTCTGTTCACTGCTTTTTACAGGCAATTTTAGTAGTTTTTGTGCCTGAAATTGTAAAAAAACATAAATATTAGGGCATCTGGCCGTAATAGTCGTACATAATAATAGGTCATCGATAGGCTATGCTTATAGGATAATTGATATTAGCACCAGTGTTGCCCGGCAGGCGACCGCTACCCCTAACATGGGCAATTATTTAAACCTATTTGCGAAAAAAGGCTAAAAACCTTGATTTTAGTAAAAAATCGGACTTTTTGGCTTACCATCCCCTCAACCCCCTCAGCCGTCACTGCCCCTATCAGTACTGTTATTTTACTATAGTATAGTAAAACAAAAATTAGTATTACTAGTGGTATTTTACTAGTAGTAAAATAATAGTAAAAAGTAAAATTAAGAGCCAATAGTAAAGTAAAAATTAAATTAAATTAACAAAAACCGTCAATAGTAAAATGGAAATTTTACTACTATTTTACTAGTTTTTGGTGAATCCCAGCCAAATTCTTGATCAATTTTGCAATAAAAGATGGGTGAGTGCAGTTTTGTCAGTCGAATTTCACACATTTTCGTCTCTAAAGTTCTTGAGAACCTTGTATCATGATCAAATTTAGCAACTAATTAGCACCAACATTAATTATTCATTAGATCTTCGCAACATTGATGCAAAATTGCCCCTAATGACTAGTAAAATCGTAGTAAAATAGTAGTAAAATTAGTAAAATTATTAGTAAAACAAAAATTAGTAAAATCGGAGCTGCTTGGTAGTAAAACAAAAATAAAAATTAAATTGAAGGGCTGAATTTATAGTAAATTTAGTAAATAGTAAAATAGAAATCCACTAGTAAAATAACAGTACCTATCAGCCCCTCATGACTTGAAAATTGACCACAACTCAACTGAAATGCTAGCCCATGTCTGATTAAATCCGTTTTCCCAGAAATTCGAATTCCGTGGACCAACCTGATTTTATTTTTCAGTTTTTCCAGAGAGTCAACACCAGGTCGAATTTTTAGTTCAAACTTGCTACATGTTTAATTGGCCGGTTTTTTAGTGCTGTTTATTGTAATCTGTGGCCATTGTTACTTTGTATTAAACTTTTTGTTTGCTGCAACGCGCTTATATAAAAATCTCTTGAACAACAATACGCTAACTTTAGCTAATAATTTTAACTAACCATATTCGAAATATAAAACAGTTCAAAGAACATTCCGGTGTTATGCACAGAACTGTTATCAGTTAGTGTTTCGAGTCTAATTTACATGACATGTAGCCACATGCTTTTCTAATAAATCCTGAAAATGTTTGCCAACTCAATAAAGAATTCGCAAAAACTCCCATTTTTGACCATTAATAAGCATAGATAGGTGCAAGTCTTGAGAACTAGCTGCCAACTACCGCCTAGACAGGCGTGTTTTCATCTCAAACCTTTGAGGCTAAACCAGACAGACGCTCATAGTAAAGCAATTGCGATGTTCGTTACTACTGAAATTGCGCAGGCTAGAACACTGGAGAAGCTGTTTGTTGGCTTTTACTACCGGCCTACTATTATTGATTCGGCGTTAAATCAGAAGGCTGTGTGGGCTCGTTGAAACTAACCCCTTCTGACGTCTGCATTGCGCACAACCTGTTTCGTCTCGGCTTCTCACCGCTTTTGTCGCTTTTTCTGTTTCGCTGCTGCGTATTGAGAGCCAAATATTGGACTCTGGTTTGATTGCAGATTCGAAGGGCGCGCTGGGTTCTACCAGGTCTTAGAGCAACAGAAGATGGCTTTAAAAGTGGCTATAATTGGATCTGGAAATTGGTCAGTACTCTTTGTCAATCACGGCACTATAGCCTAGTTTAGCTACAAATGACCCGATTGGGCTTGTTTAGGTATAAATGGCTAACTGCCACTATTAGCTAATAATGAAGCCATAGCTTCAAGCTACAGATGACTTTATTAGAAGTAGTGGCACTTAGCCATGTATCACAGTTGTTATGGTCAAAATTTAAAAAAACTCTTTTAAAAAAAAAGCTTTTTTGAAGGCTCAAAAAAATTTTTTTTGAAAAATCAATATGCAAATTAAGGCAAAAAGTGGGAAAAGTAACGTACATACATATACATGCAATTTTTTGTAAACTCTTTGGAAGCAGCCAACATTTTATCCAGCAATCTGCTTAATACTTATTTTGCACTGAGCCTAATAGCGACTGCTTAAGAAATCCTTCCTTAGGTTCACCTAGAAGTACCTCTGAAGACAATTTTCGGTGAAATTATGCAGTTATAGGCAGTGTTTAGATTTGTATTGGCGTTTTGGAACAGGTTTCTTAACTGACGAGGTGCAAAAGTGGAAAATTTGTTGTAAGTACCTGCACTAGCACGCTGGACCCCTTTAAGACGATTTTCAAAAAAAAAATTTTCAAAAATTAATAAAAAACAAATTTTTGACCTTCAAATTTTTTTCAACAACTATGCTATGTATAGCTAAAAATAGCCGAATTTGGCTTCAAAGGTAAACATGGCTATAGTCCTACAACTGTTTATGTAGTACCAACTACCAGTAACATCTAGCGGTACGGTAGCTCTTCACTTAGATTAGGGAGTCCTGCTACTTTTTCGGAAAAGTTAGAATGTCTAGTTTGTTCATGGTTTCCAAATCTGGCGGTTTTAAATGGAGTTGGCAAAATCAACCGCAAGCTACACATGTTGAATTGGCAATTGAGCTGAAACCTGATTGTCCTGGTTAATTCATTTTGTTAGCCCGTTCAAATCACGTTTCAAGGTAAATGTCTGGCTCTACTACGATTTATTTCGTGTATGCGAATGGTTGCGAAGTTGCGAATTTAAATTTTATATTTTTTGAACGAGGATCTGTTTCTACAGTTTACCTCAGTGCTACTGTTACATACTGATTTGAAACCAAATTCCCTTAAGGGGAGGGGATTTAGAGAGTACTAAAAATCGTTTTGAAATTCGTAGTTTTGGACTAAAAACCGCTAGTCTGATCTCAAAGACAACTGGCAATCGCTGCTTTAGACGCAGTATGTGCAATTTTAGTGACTGACTGACAAATTGTAAAAGCCCAAAATTTCTTCTCAGAAAAATAGAAGTTTGGAGTTCGAAAAATGCTCTCTGGTCTATTGTTACATGCCTGAACCGAAGTTTGGCGTATTTGAAAACGAACCGTTTTTTTCAAAAAGCTTTTTTGAAGGCACATTTCTAAAAATTTTTATTTTATTCAAAGTTTGGAAATTTTGTGGAGAAATCGCTTTTTTAGCCTCAGTTATACATTAGCAAACCAGTTCTATCAATTTCATGCCTATTCTAAGCCTAAAATAGGTTTGAAAGTTCAGCAGCCAGTCTGTGAGTAATGTTGCCGATCCGATCCGTTGTATGGGGGGACCTTACGGCCTTACGCTCAGACCTATGCGGTCTATTGCGCGACCCCTGTGGTTCGTCATCACGGACGTTTGCCCTTCTTTCACTGCCAAGCCACTCTGGCCATGCTGTTGGGCGCCAGGTACTAAGAGAGTGCCTGGCATGGTGACGTCATGGCATACATGTAACAGGGGGGTCTGCCCCCCCCCACCCGACTTTGGCCAGACCCCCCCCCCCGGATGCCCCCCCCCCCCCCGAGACGATTTCGCCGACCCCCCCTCCGATTTTTCTGGCAAGTAATTTTTTGAGCAAATTTTTTACAATTTCAGACACAAAAATTGCCAAAATCGCCTGCAAAACAGCACTTTTTAGCTGTATTTCAGCCCAAATTAGCAATTTTTGGCGATTTATAGCCAGAAAAGTGCGATTTTTGAGCGTTTTTTAGTGCCCGACCCCCCTCCCAAAATTTTGGCTCAGACCCCCCCCCCGGGCGGCGCCAGACCCCCCAACCCCCCTCCCCCATCGGCGGATGACCTGTTACATGTATGCGTCATGGTGCTGACAGCTCCCAACGGCCGCCCGGCGTACGGACCAAACAGATATTGGCCTTATTGCTGGTTGCTCAGACGGCTCCTGACGTCGTTGATCTTCTCTCCAACGCGGCATGCTTTTTGGAGCGGCTTTCGGTGCAACGGCAGATCCAGTTGGTTCCCATTTTACCTACTCGCTGTAACCAGTTTTCGGTGGCCTGGGTGGAGCTTTATGCCGACGACCAACTCTTTGCGGCAAGAAACTTGCCCCGCCGAGTGGATGAGCGCACGACGTCGCGCACAGTGGCCATGCGACCTAAACCACTAGACCAACTGTGCCGGCTAATGTTGCCGATAGAATATCGACTCTCAGACTGTAACACTACCTTTGAAGCAAACTATCAGCTTTTGTATTTAAAGTTGCTTCTGATGCATCCTTGCATCTCCTACAAGCTAAATTTCATGCATGTGAAAAATTTTGAAAAAATTTCAAAATGAAAAATTTTCATAAAACAGCTTCAAATTTTTTTACAACACTACTGCTTACTATGTATTAGTTGATCTGAGCAAAACGGCCTTCCCAAAGCAAGTGATAGACCGAACTCGAACCAAATAGAGCCAAATTACTGGTTTTTATGTCGGTTATAATGAAAAAAACTCTGTTCAAGTGTTTCAGGGGTTCGGCAATCGCAATCGTCATCGGCGGATCGGTCGTACAGCATCCGGAATTTGAGAACAAAGTAAAAATGTGGGTGTTTGAGGAGAAGATCGATGGTAAAAAGTTGACCGAAATTATCAACACCAAACACGAAAACGTCAAGTACCTGCCCGGAAAGAAACTGCCCGCGAATGTGGTATGCTTGCAACATAAATGTAACGGGTCCGAGCGAGCTGGGGTAGGCTGGTTTCCATACATGTGCATGGTCGGCAGCTCAGGGAGTCAGCCAGGTCTCCGTGCGTAGCTACCCTCTGAGTACCGTTTAAATACGTTTTACAAAGTCAATTTTTTAAAATTTTCTCACCCTGGTTAATCAGGGAATTTTGACTTTGGTAATGGAAAAGTCAGGGAATTTTGCTATGCAACAGCCGCACGAACTCTAAAGCTAGACTAAGCGTGACGGAAGGATGAAAGTACCTTGAAGTAGCACATTTTATTTATGCTCAAAAGCTCAATACTCAGTCGTCTCTCTATTGGCGTCACCGGGTTGGGTACAACTCGTCGAATCCAATTCGTCGAAAATCAACTGGTCGACTACATTTCGTCGACTAACAACTCGTCGAATGATCAACTGGTCGAATGTTCAACTGATCGAATTTGTTTTCGTCGAATTACAACTCGTTGAATAAAAGTATGTATGCCTTTATGTTTGTTTGTTCTGCAGCCTTGTCAGGTAACTCTGTTCGGCCAAAAGGTAGAGGACGCTGGTGAGCGACCACTGGCTTATCCGCCCCGGCCGAATTGACTCAATTGTTTCAATAGCCTGTGGGCATGAGAGAACTCTAAACAAAATTTGTGACCAAGTGTAATACGTTTGCTCGTGTGCGGTAATTGTCGAACAAATTAGGAGTTAACGAGGCCGACTACGTTTTAACCTGTGATATTCTTTTTTGCAGCGGCCGCGGCGTTTTCCCAGTTGCGACTTTTGTAATAACACTATCATTTATACAGGCCACTCTGGTACAACACACACCAACTGACGTAACAATGCTCAATGGGTAGGCTATAGGCTTGTGTAGGTAAGGATTTAGGTTTAGGTTCGCCTCAGGTTTAGGCTAAGGCTTAGGCGCTTAAGGTTCGGCGTAGGCTTAGGTTCAGGCTTAGGCTCATGGTCAGGCTTAGGTTTACCAATTCTGATGCAGCAAAACGAAAAGTGGGCAGTGGGAAAAGTCGGTACTGACTACAAACCACTCGTGTGAGGCATGCCTGCCACGGATGCGGGTATCAAAATCAGGCCGGGCCCGGAGCCTAAAAGTGCTGTCTGTCTGGGCCGCCCAAAATCCAGCCCGGCACCCAGCATTCGGCACACAAATAAACGTATCCCACAGATAATGACCAGGTCACATTTGTTTGGAGTTCTCTCATGCCCACTGGCTATATACAGTATAGATCAAAAAAAATGTCCCATCGCTTTTTCGGCCTTCACTCAAACGTTTCGTTCTCAGTCAATTCTTTACCGATTTGGCTCAAATTTTCAGCAAAAATTACCAACATGGTTGGCTAAATATTCTGCAAGTTTGGTGCGAAAATTCCAAAGGAAAAAATTTTTTTGAACCAGAAAGTGAAAATCATAGTGGTCTGTGTAAATTCAAATTTCCCGCGTAATTACGGCGCTATCGCTTAGATAGTTGCAGCAATTATCGGGCGGACATTTGGTCATAACATATTCAGACGGCAGCCCTCTGGCTTAAGGGACACTAAAATTGGGGAATTTTAAAAACATGATCGAAAATCCCATAGTTAAGAAATCTGTACATTCTGGAATCAAAGCACTGAATCAGTTGTCAATCAACACAGATTGTAGCAGGAAGTTCGACAAATGAATGAACCTGATATTTAAACTCTGTTTCACATCATAGAAACCTTCTCCACAGTGTTTTTAGAAAATCGAAAATCTTCTGAATTGTCATTTCACCGTTTTTACGAAGAAAAGTCACATTTTGTCATGTTTTTGAAATTCCCCAATTTTAGTGCCCCTTAAGCCAGAGGGCTGCCGTCTGAATATGTTATGACCAAATGTCCGCCCGATCATTGCTGCAACTATCTAAGCGATAGCGCCGTAATTACGCGGGAAATTTGAATTTACACAGACCACTATGATTTTCACTTTTCGGTTCAAAAAAATTTTTTCCGTTGGAATTTTCGCACCAAAGTTGCAGAATATTTAGCCAACCATGTTGTTAATTTTTGCTGAAAAATTGAGCCAAATCGGTAAAGAAGTGACTGAGAACGAAACGTTTGAGTGAAGGCCGAAAAAGCGATGGGACATTTTTTTTGATCTATACTGTATATACGTTGAGTTAGTTCGGCTGGGTCAAACGGAGAGTGGCCGTTTATTATTGCCCTCTAGCTTTTTGGCTGACCTGACAAGGCTGCACAAACAAAGGCAACGTAAATCTTTTTGATTCGACGAGTCGTAATTTGACAAAAAGACATTCGACCAGTTGAACATTCGACAAGGTGATCATTCGACGAGATGTTAGTCGACCAAATGTAGTCGACCAGTTGATTTTCGACCAGTTGGATTCGACGAGTTGATCGTATCCCGGCGTCACCAACAGCTTGAAGATAAGTAAAATGGGAAGAGAAAAGCGACTGCTCATCTTCAAGCTGTTGGTGTTTCCAATAGAAGGAAGACTCAGTATTGAGCTTGTGAATATAAATAAACCACAATAAACTGTTCCACTTGTTGGTACTTCATTTGTTTCCTGTTATGTCTACTTTGCTGTGTTGAAGGGGCATAGTTGTTTGCACCCAGTCCAGTCAGAATGTTATGGTTTGTTAGGTGGCTGTGCCGGATTTGCTGGAAGCTGTACGCGATGCGGACATAATGGTGTTCGTTCTACCGCATCAGTTTATACCGAGAACGTGTCAGACTATAAAAGGGAAGATCAAGTCCTCTGCTATTGGCGTTTCGTTGGTAAAGGTAAGATCACTACGTACAGTTATATTTCTAATTTTCATCCATCCATGAGGGACAGCCAGGTTCCTGTCCTGACATAATGGCGACCATTTGAAATCATTCGGAAAACTCGAAAAAAGGCCTTTTTTATGGTCAATACTGTATCATAGCTGAGTAAAATTGTAGGGTATAATGGTGCTGGATAATGGCGATATGAAGTTGATTTCTCGATTTATTTCCGAGCAATTGGGCATTGAAGTGGCAGTGCTGATGGGTGCTAATCTGGCTATAGAAGTTGCTTCTGGCGAGTTCTGTGAAGCTACAATAGGTATGTCTCTTTTTATGCACATATACTGACTGTTGTTTGTGTATACACATATACACCATTGACTTGCTGGATAACCAACAGATGTGTCTGTTGCACGCTGATTTCGATTCGTTATAGTAGTACTAAAATTGAATTTTTAAAAGTGCCCGACACCCTGGCTTAGCTTGTTTTTAGCTTTAATCAGTTTGGTCTAAATACAATGGCTATATTTCTTTGGTTTCAGGATGCAGAAGTGACGGCGGACCGACTCTCAAGAAGCTTTTCCACACAAAGAGCTTTCGAATCGTTGTGGTTCGCGATGCTTACACGGTGGAGTTGTGTGGAGCTCTGAAGGTAGTTATTATTATAATTTTTTGTTTATTACTATTACTATAATGATTTTTATTATCGTTATTATTATTGCGTTGAAAGCAGTTTTATTGTAATGTTTTTAGAATATTGTGGCGTGTGCCGCCGGTATTTGCGACGGTTTGGGCTACGGGCACAACACAGGAGCAGCTATTTTCCGTCTGGGACTGGTAGAAATGTTGAAGGTAGCAAATCAGTTTGTTCTACTTGCTCTTCTCTCCCGTATTGCTTCTGTTCGCGCAAAAAGATTAATCGCTTCATTATCAGTTGTAAACTGCCTAGAGGCTACCAATTGTTATATCCCTTTCAGATTCACCTAGTCCTTTTACAGTAAAGGAAATTACCTATAATGGTCTGGCATTTTGACTGAATTGATAAGTTTTCAGTTCCTGAGGGGGTTGAGTGGGTCTAGGTGATAAGCCAATCAAAACATCCGATTTTTAAACTGGAGTCAAAGTATTTTGGCTTATTTTTTTAAATAGGCTGTTTTGAACTCATTTACACCTAATCTAGGCATACTTTCTAATAATTTTCGAAACCAAATTTATCCAAAACATTCCTGACAGGGATAGCACCGGCCTGAGGGAGGGCCTTAAATGAGAGTACGAGGGAGGTCAACCCCTCAGCCCGTCTTTGCCTATGTCTGTACCGATACCAAATATGGAAACGATAGCATGTAATGGTAGCGGTTAAACTTCCAGTGGCACTGTATTGTGCCCCTTCGATCGAGCCCTCAGGTGATACCATTAGGTACCAAATAGCAAAGGTAAACACAAAATAGCTAGTGTAACAGTCAGATGAAACAGAATTTAAAAGTTCTACCGCCGCCGAAGTTTTGGCCCCTTTACCTACCACCAGGCATGGGCTAGCATTTCGGCTGAGGGGGGTAGAATTTTCAATTCCTGAGGGGGTGGTAAGCCAAAAAGTCATATTTTTGGCTAAAATTAAGGTTTTTGGCTTATTTTTTATTACAATAAGTTAAAATATACTATTCTGAGCTCATTTACACCTAATCCAGCCATATTTTTTATCATAATTTTCTATACAAAATTCTTCCATATAATTCCTGAGGGGGGTAGCGGCGGGCTGAGGGGGGGCTAGGTCAGAGCCTGAGGGGGCCAACCACCCCCTCAGCCCCCCCCTTTGCCCATGTCTGCCTACTACCCGTACTGGTTTGTTCTGCATGTGTCTTTTTTAGTTCGTACAGTACTTCTTTCCGGAGTATCACCAGGAGTCGTTCTTCGAGAGCTCAGGAATAGCCGATTTGTATGCGTCCTGCATCGGCGGCAGAAACCGTCGAGTCAGCGAAGCTCTGGCAAAGACTGGCAAGGTGCTGTAAATGTTAGGCCCTCATTCTGATGGTCCAATGATCTCATTTTAGCCGATCGAGCAGCTAGAAAAGGAAATGCTTAACGGCCAACGGTTGCAGGGACCACACACTGCCGAGTTAGTGCACAAGAATCTGACCGCTCATAAGATTAATGACAAGTAAGTTTCACTTTTCTTCCACTATGGAATATTGTTCATCTTTCGCTGTTTCGTTCATAGTAGTTGGCTGAAACGTGAGCGTAACGGGTTTTCAGATTTCCGCTGTTTGACGCAGTGCACCGAATTTGCAGAGGGGAGCTGCCGCCTTCGGGCTTGATCACGCAACTGAGCGACCACCCTGAACACGCGAAAGAAATGAGCGAATGGATTCACACTAAACTTCAGAAATCATAATCTTTGCGTAATGCTCTTTGTTGGTTTTCTGTACATATAGCTACTAGCACTAGTGCCAAAGGCCTTTGTACGTATTTGTATTCTATGGTGCCTAGTCTATCGGTTTAGAAGGTTAGTTATTAGCTTGTTAGTTGGTGGGTTACAAATCCGCTCTCTAAATCCTTCCCTACTGTTGGAGAAATCTGTGATCAATTTCCATCCAGTCAGCCAAGCCATGTTTTCTGCACATTACTGTGCCTGGACAATATAAAAAAGATGATATTTTTGTTAGCTTTTGAAATTTGAGAAATTTATCCTGACCGGAGTCATGGATTGGGTAATAAAAAAATTCAGAATCAGTTTATGGACAGATGCAGCTGCCTACACCGGAGAGTGGTGAATACACTATACCCGGCTACACTAATTGGAATTTTGGAAAATTAGTCAGAATTTCACTTTGGCACAAATTATCTTTTGGCTCGAAAGACTTCCTCAAATTTAGAAGAATTTCACACGAAAACCTTCCCGAGTTTCTTCGATGGGAGAGTTTTCTATTCTATTCAATCATAATCAACATACTAAGAAGCGCATTTTAGCATAAGAAAGTAGAATAATAATCAATTTGTGTGAAACATGTGATTTAGATTCCAGAAAAGGAAGTATTGCAAACTTTTCTTTACTGTCGGCTACCATATTCTAGTCAAATTCAGGGGTCACTGTCACTGCTATAAAACCCGTCTCTAAATAGGGTCCAGGGGTGAACTAAGTGTCACTTAGGGTACCCAGGGTAAATTATTTAGCACCAAGTGCCAAATAGAGTACAAGTAGGCTTTGGGAGCTACTCTATTCAGCGGACTACGGTATGTAGTGAAGAGTTTATTGGTAGCTACACAAACAAACAATGACAATGCAGTAAAGAAGGACCGGTATTTTACAATAGTAGATAGCAAGCTATGTACTGTAAGCTGTGTGTTTTCATAAAGCTATTCACAGAGTAGATAGATATACAAGCTACTAACATAAACGGAAAATACAACATCATATGAACTGGTCATCTAATACATTACATGTGCATTCTGCATTACAAAATATAGATTCATATTTTAAACACTGCCCCTAGTATGTGAAAATATGTGAAAATGCCATAGAGAGGAAGTCTGAATTGCGTCCCCTCGGAGAAAAGCTTCACGTACTATAGTCATGCAGAATGAGCATTCTACCAGGACCTTTCTTCTCACCTCATCCGGAGGATTCATCATATCTGCTTTGTCTGGCCGTTTGTTGATTTCAAACGCAAAGAGTCCTCCAGATATTACACAGCCACTGAACAGTAATACCAACGCTCCAGTTAGACTTACTAATGTGAGGGGCTTCGAGCCAAACTGCCGTTTTTCCAGACTTGAACAATGTTCTTTTGCACTATTTTCGAACATGCGTTCATACTTGCCCAAAATAGATTCTATCCTGTTCTGTTTTTGGATTAAAGCATCATTGAACTCCTGAATCCAGCTGGAATTTCGTTTAAACATCAGATTTACTCGATAGACTGGCATTTCACTGTCCAGCACCCTTTTGGCCATACAGGAAGTGTGCAACTTAAAGTAAGCGAGTCCACTTTTTAGGCCTAAGTAGCCGTACTTTCCGCTCTCAAATAAATATTTGAACTGGGTGCGATTAGGCTCAATAACTGGCTGATTGTCAGCTACAGCTTGTCTAAGTTGCTTGTAAAAGGGGTGGTTTGAATGCTCAATTGATTGGTAGAGGAAGTCATCCTTATAAGCTGTGAGCATGTGCAGTTGCTTGCTCTTCAGAAGTTGAAACATGTGTTGAACTCCACTTATCATCGGGTTCTCTGGCGGGTGCAGAAGCTGGGTCAGCAAAGCACTAGCATACAAGTTTACAAACAAAATCGTGCTCAGGCCAAACACCACTGAGGCAATGTTGTACCAAGTTTCATTGAAACTTTGAATGGCCTGCGGTTTCCATAAATGCAATCCAAAAAGCAGCATAGTTAAACTGCAACATAGCAGTAAGGCCTGCCATATTCTCGGGCTGAACACATTTAACATCAGCTCAGCAGTGTCTGTAGTGTCTCCTCTGTTGTCTCCATAGTAGATGGCCAACTGGTCCTGCTTGATTGGATAGGCAAACTCGAACACTTTCTGTCTTAGTGGTGTCTGAACCCATAGGTTTGCTATTAGATCAACTGAACCGTTTTGCAGGTCTTGGAACAAGCCATTGGTCCAAGAGCCATTAACAAATTCTCCAAAAGCTGGAATAGAGTCATAAGCCACCAGGTGATAAGGTTTAGCCAGTTGGGACAGGACAGCCAGTAGTAGCTCGGCCACTGATCCTGGGAAATAGCAGTCTTTACGAGGAGTGAAGTCACGTAGAGCACAATGTTCTACATAGTCTGGGATAGGAAAGGTAGCAATACGAAGCATGACTAGATGAAATGAATGTAGCCCGGGATACGCATATCGAGTTGTTCCATGTTTGGACAAAGCATTCTCCATCAATCTGCAGGCTTTTAGCCACTGTTTACAAAATGAGACATTGTAAATACTTGAGAAGTGAGCTGGGCTACAGAAGCTGGTGGGGGTTTGGTAAGTTTTGCTTTTGCTGCAAAAGTGTAAACACGCAACCAATCGTGTCAGTCTGTCAGCACAGCTAGGCAAAGATAAATTATACAATCCAAACAGTTAGACAGAGATTTTGCGGAAATTTTAGCGCAGGCTTATCCGTTGTGTGGGCGCATCTGTCATACCACCGTTTGAAAAAAACAGCTTGTGTTTCTTTACTGTTCGAAAAGCTATAAAAATGGCTAAAACACTGTCAGTGTTGCTTGTTGAATGCTTTGTTGTTGCGATTGGTGAGTGCGAGATGAGGCGGTGACTGAAAAAGGAAAATTGTTTCTGATCTTTAGCTCAAAACAACTGCCCTCCTTCTTCGAGAGGGGATTTGTGGCCTCCGAGCTACTGCAAAGTGCTGATTCAGCAAAACAAACAACGCTGTACAGGCACTACTTCATCTAACATTAATTTCAAGAGATATTTCTGTTGCAAAAGTTGTGAGGAAGCAGGTAGGTAGACAAAGCTTATGAATTGTTGTTCCGATGGTTCTCAGTTCTTTTAGTGGGTGGCTCCAAGCAAGCTATGACTAATGCAGCCTGGCATGGCAATGTAGTGGCCTGCAAAGATAAGTACAGTGCAGCTGTGTGTGACTATGTGGCAAGGGGGTTGAGCGTCTGGAAATGTCAGTATGCACCTGGCAGAGAATTCTGCCGCAAAACTTGCGGCCATTGCTTCACACAATACTACAATGCAAGCTTTCGTGAGTTTGCTCCTTCTACGTGAGTGACCTGGCGGTTTTTTGCGAATAACTCTCCAACTGATATGCAAATTTAAAAGAGGATTTTTTCTCAGAGCGAAAGTGTTCTGAAGCTTTAGAAGCTTGAAGATTAGGGAACGACCGGAATTCCGATTCCGATTCCGATTCCGATCGGAACTGGCAGTTCCGATTCCGATTCCGATTCCGAACTAAGAGGTCTCGGAATTTTTCGGAACTTTTGCTAAATTTTTAGGAAATCAAACACCATTTCTTGCGTACTATTGCGTGTCTTCTTTGCTGTGCAATCGACAATCTACATAGTTTAGTAATCCATTACCTGCTGTAATCACACTAAGTAAAAAATAAGTTAGCACTACTCCGTTGTGGAAGCACCTGAGTCTGAAGAACTCGGAAGTCTTCAAACACCTCAAAGATTTTTATCAAAGCCAGTGAACGGACGTTTAAAATGGCAAAACACATTTTGGAAGGCGACAGAAGTCACTTGAAGCCTGAAAAATAGAGTGCGAACAATACCTGAAAAACCCAATACCCCAATACCAATACCTGAGACCCCCAATACCCAATACTTGCGTAACTGAGCCAAAAATTGCATTTCAGTGAAAAGGTACATTCCAGTGGTGTATACAGGATTTCTTTCATAGGGATTAAAATTTCAAAGAGGCTTGGTTGGGCCGTTGTCCAACTAGGGCGAGATATTTTGAAAAATTAGCCTTTAAGAAAGATTTAGAAGCCGTTCTGGAGGGTAAAATAAGCAAAAATTATCAGTTTTAGTCCATACATGATCTACTGTATTACAGTGTTTATTATTTTCGCCAAATTTTTTCTTCTTACTCCACCGGAAAGGGGTATACCAGACCGCACCCCCTGGGTACAGTACTAATACATTCTGTATCACTAAAAATGACAAATTTCAATTGAATCACAAACGTTTATCTTAGATAAGAACAGAGAAATCGCACTAATTACTGGTGTACTACTTAGAAAAGCAAACAGTATAAGACAGTCTTAACCTTTAGTTTATTAACGCTAAAACGGCTTCCTATACCTACTGTAATCATCGGTGAATCGTCGATTTTTTTTCAGGTCAGTTTTTTAGCTCAAGGGCGATTTTATTTTTTATAGGTCCTAATTAGTATTGGGTATTGGGGCATAAAAACCCAATACCAAACCTGGAAAACACCCCCAAAACACCCACTACCCAATACCAGTTCGCACTCTACTGAAAACGTTGAAAAATTGTTGTTTTTTAAGTATAATTTACGCGCTTTGAATTTTACCTATTGATGGTTGGCGATTTTAATGCATTGTTATCGTTTGACATGGTGATTTGTACTGGATGTTTGCATGGAATTGTAAAGGATGGTTGCATAAACACTGTTTCTTTGCCAAAAGCAGGTTATTCCAAAATTTTAAGCCGATTTTCAAAAAAGTTCCGATTCCGAAAAATTCCGATTCGGAACTGTACTTGAGTTCCGATTCCGATTCCGATCGGACCCAAAAATCCGGTTCCGGTCGTTCCCTATTGAAGATGTTAGCAACTGATATTTTATTGATTCCCAGGTTTTCCTCTCTTGCTAATTCTATTTGTAAATGTCGTTTGGTCTCCTGTCATCTGACTCTGACAGAATCCATTTGCAAAATCATCAACTGATGTCCACCAAGGTTGGCCGTTTGAACAGAGTGTACCTTAAACAACATGATGAGACTGGGTTTTGTTCGATTCGAACCTCATATTGCCCCTTGTGTGGACAAGACACTCAAAAAAAGCCACGAATGTTTTCAACCAGGGCCCTATGCTGAGGCGCTAGATCATGTACTCAGTAGGCTTAATGTATCCTACGAGCTTGTTGAATTCCCGGACTTTGGTAGTTTGTTCAACGCTACAGCTGAAGGTCTTGTGGACATCAGTGTCAATGGATGGTACATCACTCCCACTCGAGTACCCTTGGTCTCCATGAGTTTGCCTCTTGAAATTTCGTCACTTGGATTCATGATCTTCAAACAAGACGAATCCTTCCTCTCACAAGCATTCTCTATCTTCAAGTCCTTTGCAGTAGACCTCTGGATTGCCTATTTTGTTTGCTTGTTACTGATTTTTGGCATTCTCATTTGCATCAGCAGGTACGGGCAAAAGCAGGCGCAATTCTGGCAGCTGGCACGATTCTGCTTGGACCAGGCAGAGAAGAGCATTCAGGAACGGTTTTACTCTAGCAACTTATTAATAGTTGTGCTCGGATTGACTGTTGTTCTGTTCAGCAGCTTATTTGAGGGTACGGTCTTGACCAGACTACTGCATCCAGTGCTCTACGAGCCGTTCCAAAACCAAGAACAACTGCTGGCACTTCTGAAGAGCAACCAGCTTTCCATACTGATTCACTCTAATGCTAGTTGGTTCTTGCAAGAGGTGCATCAGTCCAATGACTCCTACTTTAAAGCAATCAGAGACGCTGTTAAGGGCAACCCAATTGTGGTTGAAACCGATGAAGAGAGGTTCAATAAAAACCTGTTGACCGGCAAGTATATTTACCTGACTGCCGCCAACCATGCAGTGATTTTGCAACGCAACCTCCAGTGCAAAGTGACTACAGTAAGCAAAGGAGTTCATGCAGCTGCAATTCAGACCGCCTTTATTTACCCGAAAATATCAAAGTGGGCAAAGCCAATTGATGATGAGCTGATTAAGGAGCAACAATTTGTGCAGAACGCCTTTGAGCACCACAATGCCAACCTTGATGAAATCTGTAGACAAAAAACTAAGTCAGTTGCTTCTCTGGGTCTAGCCTCTCTGGCTGGAATCATAATGATTTCCACTGGCCTTCTGAGCTTGGCTGTTGCTATTTTCTGCGCCGAAGTCATTGTTGGCAGACACAAGCGGTCCTCTTATCTGCTGACAGCAGAAGATGAAAACAGACTGAGGATGGCCATGACCTGCATGGCAGAACTGCATAATAAGTTCGGTTATAACGAAGCACTAATTGCGTTTGAAGAAATGGAGAAAATTGAGGCTCTGTGGCACGGACAGAAATCTTCGATATTTTGACTTTTTTTTTTTCGAACATTTTTATTTTTTCAAATATGGTTAGTGAACACAGATATGGGTTAGTAAACAATTCACGCAGCTGGGCTGGGATCTTTGTTACCCAAACGTGTTTATGTAGAGCAGTTTACCTCCGTGCTTGGGATTTAAGATGCTGGCTATAATTATTCCCTTGATTATTGGAAAATTTCAAAGAAACGCAAATATTTGTCCCAAATTACGGTAAAGACGTCTTTACTTTTCAACATAATACTAGCGAAATATGCAGTTTTCAAACTAGCTTTTATAAAATGGCTAAAAGTCATGTCTGAAAAATCTTTCACTTCCTTTCGTGCTAAAATGTATATGAACCATTTTGTATAAATGCCTAACAGATTCAGAACCTCTGCGTTTACAAACAGATTGTGTATTTGTCCAAATAGTGCCGAAATTAGATCAAATGTTACCTCTTGATGCTCAATTTCAAGAATAAGTGATTCTAACATTTTCCAAGCTTTTTAGCTATGGCACAATGAAATAGCATGTGTTCTACTGTATCAGTTTCCTGCAAATGGCACTGTTTACAACTCATGTCGTCTACTATCCTTCTGTAGAATAAATACTGCTTTGTTGGGACTATCCTATGTAGCACTCTGTATTGAAAATTCCGCAGTTTAACATCTGGTGTCGAACGGTGTGCCCGTATACAAGCTTTTTCAAACAAATCTTCTGTTACCCAATACTTTTCTATCCATCTGTCTCGAGCTGTGGGTGCTTCGTACACCTTAGCTAGTTTGTATTTTTTATATAATGGGATGCTCAACTTGGTTGGATCCTTTACCGTAGGATTATGTGCCTGGTATGCCTGCAACTAGTGTGGGTTTGTATATTCAAATATACATATACAAATTTGTATATATATGTCGTAGGGAGAAACGGAATTCAGGGAGATTCGGAATCTCCCTAGGGAGAAGTGGAATTCCATCTCTCCCTAGGGTTTTAGGGAATATGACCTCTATTCCCTCACTCCCTAGGGAGATTCGGAATCCGCCCCGCGCCCCATAAAAGGTCACTGTACTTGGTCGCTCTTTTGCCCTCAGGCTCTAACAAGAACAACTTTTACAACCTGTCAGTCTCTGCGCCGGGCCGTAACTGGCACCTAATAGGTAATTAGTGAACAGACCAAAAAGTTTACAGTAGCAACCAGACAAATGTTTGGTCTTTCATTTGTTTATTGTACATACGTATTGCGCTACATACAAGAGATGATTACTTACACACAAAAGCCGCTCTTACCTCTGACGCGCTGCGCTTGTGGTGGAGCAGGCAGAGCACGCCATCAGAGCTAAGCAAGGCCTTTTTACTGTTTGGTCGTAAGAATTCCGAAACTTCTACTGCCTAGTGACAGAACCAAATACGATTTGTGAAGCAGCTACTTGTATTAGTAGCTCAGGTAAAGCAATTGTAGAAGGCATCACGGCCAAGTTGAAGTGGAAGTTAAAGAGAAAGTTCTATATAACAACAGTAGTGTGCACATAATTCTTTGATAATTCTGTGCTTTAGATTTTTGCTCTGTAGAAGTAAAAGTGCAAGACTGAACTTCTATCTGCATGCCGTTTGAACCACTGTTGAGACTGAGACCTTTGAACCACTCAAACGGACAGGTTGTAAAAGTTGTTCTCGTTAGAGCCTGAAGGCAAAAGAGCGAATTCGGAATTTCGGAATTCTTACGACCAAAAAGTAAAAAGGCCTTGCTTAGCTCTGATGGCGTGCTCTGCCTGCTCCACCACAAGCGCAGCGCGTCAGAGGTAAGAGCGGCTTTTGTGTGTAAGTAATCATCTCTTGTATGTAGCGCAATACGTATGTACAATAAACAAATGAAAGACCAAACATTTGTCTGGTTGCTACTGTAAACTTTTTGGTCTGTTCACTAATTATACCTATTAGGTGCCAGTTACGGCCCGGCGCAGAGACTGACAGGTTGTAAAAGTTGTTCTTGTTAGAGCCTGAGGGCAAAAGAGCGACCAAGTAGAGTGACCTTTTATGGGGCGCGGGGCGGATTCCGAATCTCCCTAGGGGGTGAGGGAATAGAGGTCACATTCCCTAAAACCCTAGGGAGAGACGGAATTCCACTTCTCCCTAGGGAGATTCCGAATCTCCCTGAATTCCCTTTCTCCCTACGACATATATACAAATGTTTTGGATATACAGGGTGTGCCAAAAAAAACAACCCAGCAGATTTTTCGCTGTAGCAACCGCAAATCTCAACCGATTTGAATGAATCCTTTTTTAAATGAAAGATAAATAAATTCTTGAAAGATTGATGCAACGTTTATTAATGTACTCTGCTTAGTTCCTGAGATATTCACTCTCAAAATCAAAACTGTGATTTTGGCAGTGAACAAGAGGGAATTTTTCTTTTTCCGCTGCACTTCGTAATAAATCGGATTCCTGCTACAGTTGAGGGCTATTGGAGGCTTTACTGGTGACACAGAAACTCGGTTCACTTCAACAGTAAAGTGTCATTAGCCCCCAGCAGTAGGAATCTGCTTTATTATGAAGTGCAGCGGAATCGCTCTTGTTCTTTGCCAAAATCTGTTTCGAATTTGAGGGCAAATATCTCAAGAACCAAGCAGTGAATCTCAATAAAAATTGCACCAATCTTTGAAGAATTTATCAATCTTTCATTCAAAAAAGGACTCATTCAAATCGGTTAAGATTCATGGTTGCAAAAGTAAAAAAATCTGCTGGGTTGTGTTTATCACTCTTGTTCACTGACAAAATCTCTGTTTTGACTTTAAGGGCAAATATCTCAGGAACTAAGCAGGCCATCTTAATAAGCGATTCATCGGTCTTTCAAGAATTTATTTATCTTTTATTTAAAAAAATATTCATTCAAATCGGTTGCGATTTGCGGTTGCTACAGCAAAAAATCTGCTGGGTTGTTTTTTTTGGCACACCCTGTACATATACATATACATATACAAGCGGACTGCTGATGCAATATTCAATATACATATACAAACAGACTTGATATACAAACGGTTTGTATATTTTCATTTGTATATTTTTGCAGTAAGCAGTTTAGCACATTTTGGCCACTTTCGTACGGTAATTGAGATATTTTTACAGTTTCTTCGGGTGTTTTTGTATTTTGAGCCTATGTCTTCATGTTTTCCAGAAGAATTTGTTAAATTTGCGGTTTAGCCTCGTCTGCATTAAGACCAAATATTATTCATCTTCGTTTTAGAAGTATTTCGCAATGAGTTTTGCTGTTTGAAACGAAAAAAATGGAGTAGTAGGCATGCTCAACGACGAAATTGATAATCGAATCCCGCACGTTTCCCTTTTCGTTTCATCCCAGTTTTAAACGTGTTATTATTTTTTCAGATAAACCCGTTCAGCCCTACATTCGTTCCATTCCCTATGCATGCATTCGATGCAGCGTTCCCTATGATGCGTAATAACGATTTCAGGGGCTATTTCTGTTTAAAACTATACCTATGTACGAGCCTAATAGGCCTGAATCGAAGACTAAAGCCAGAACCTAAGCCTTAACATACCTGTTAACCTAAAACTAAGGGGTGTACCTAAAGCGTAAGTTTGAATTTGTTGCTAACATTTGTATTACTTAAACATTTTCGACCACCCGGTGACTTACCCACACCACACAAAAATTTTCTTGATATTACAGATCCTAAAAAGCCTAAGTTTTAGCAACAACATAAATTTTAGCTGGTAAAAATTTTAGACTGAGGGCAGTATCACTTAATAGAGTCCGCACCGGTTGGGAGAACTGCCTGAAATCGGAAATACACTCATGCAATTTGAGAATATTTCGCGTTGGCTAGCCCTACAACGCCATACCATATGACAATGACACCCGTCATGGTACCCCTAACCCACCTGGTTTGTCAAAATCATGCTTTCCAGCAGAAAATTAATAATATTCTTAATATACAAATATACAAAAAAATATGCAATATTAAAATCTTGTTTGTATATGTATATATACATATACATATACAAACTAATGTGCATTTGTATATATACATATACATATACATATACAAACGAAGTAGGCATATATCATATGTGCCCACGTTACCTGCAACAACCCATTCCAATTATCGGAAATTTCGTTGCGCCATGTACGTGGCAGTGCCGTCCACAATTTTCTCCACTGCTTCCTGTCTATAGCCAAAGCTGGATACATAGCCGTCACTTCCTGATAACTGATAAATTGTCCTTGATCTCCTAACAAGTGTCTTACGCTAATGATTCCATTTTCTTCCAGATTGGGATTGAAGTACATGCGTTTAGGTTGTCCTAACTTCACATCCTTGTTATTAAAGATGCTTCTAGCTAGCAATGGCTCCTCAGCTGGTCTCTTAAACATAACATTATCCCAGTATTCCACATAAATCTTCAAGATTTCACTGTAAAATGGGTTCACTTTGTTTTTCACCTCGTTCCAGTTAAAGCGACTTCCGAGAAGTGCTAAAATTCCTCCATATGAATGAAGTTTTCTCAACCCAATTGCCGCCCATTTGCATGGAGAACTCTGGGCTAACCTAGTTACCCATTTGAGCTTGATAGAATCATTGCTTATTGGAACGCTTGGAGCCTTGAGTCCTCCCAAGTGGTAATCTTGAATTAGTGTTTTCATCTTTACTTTTGGTTTCCCGTCCCTCCATATGAATCTGTATAAGCATTTTTCAATTTGTTTCTTCTCTTTATCGGAGCATTTAAGCACTGTCATTGGGTAGATAAGCTGTGACAAACCCAAGGTGCGTGCAACGTTGATGCGTCCCTCAATTGTTAACCCTCTGGACAACCAAATTGACAATGTACGGTTCATCTTCGCTATTTTATCTCCAAAATTTTTTTGTTGCATAACCTGTTGGTCATGCGAGAAGTATATGCCAAGAATACGTATCGCTTGTGCACTCATTGTAAAGGGACCACAATTGTCCATTCTGTGTTTATGTGATCCAAGTCCTAAACATTCAGTCTTTCCAGTGTTTATCTTTAAGCCAGATACTGTACCAAAACATTCAATTATGTCTACTGCGTGATTGACTGATTCTGTGTCTGTGAGACTCAACGTCGTATCGTCCGCAAATAAACTCAATTTGTACTCGAATCCGTTTACTGTGATGCCTTTAATTTGGGCATTATTCCTAATACTGTTAGCCAGGACCTCCATAGTCAAAATAAACAGGTATGGGCTTAGAGGACAGCCTTGTCTTACCCCTGATAGTAAATCAAATTCTTCAGTAAGATAGCCATGATTCAAAACAGCTGCCTTAGGATTTGTGTACAGTATCCTGACCCAGCGGATCCATTCCATATGACAGCCAAACTTTTCCAGCACTTTAAACATAAATTTTCTGTTGACTTTATCAAACGCTTTTTCGATATCTAATGCTATTAGAAAGCCCGGTTTGTTTTCATCATTCAGATATTCCATTAAATCCAGTAAAGTGCGTATGTTTTCTCCAATGTATCGACCTGGGACAAACCCACATTGATCCTCATGGATAATGGTTCTCAAAGTAGGTTTAATCCTGTTTGCCAACACTTTGGATAGTATCTTAAAGTCAACATTCAACAGGGAGATAGGCCGCCAGTTTTTCAAGAGTGTTTTACATTTGTCCCCTTTTGGGATCAGCTTAATTATGCTCCTACACTGCGTCTGTGTAAGATGTCCTCTTACGTACACTTCATGATACATTGCAAGAAATCTCTGCTTAATATCATCCCAAAATTTCGAATAAAATTCTACTGGGATTCCATCACTGCCAGGTGTTTTATTATTTTGCAGCTCGTTCATGGCCTGTTTAACTTCCCTTTCATTTAATTCCCAGTTTTTCCTTCTGTTCTTCGGTTAACGAAGGTAAAGTTGGCTGATCAATGAAAAAATCCGATATTTTGACTTGAATGCAATACAGTCGTTGATTCTTCTTTTCCTAAAATCTGAGTACAGTACAAACCACAGAAAGCATACGAATTTCCGTGAACCACGGAAATTTGTTTGAGAGTAGGCTGTGTTTAAGGATAGGGCGTTTCGTGACTTAATTGCTGCTGGTCGCCGAAATCCTCATTTTTTAAGGCGGCCAATTTCCGTGACTGTATAAGGCTTAGCGTTGTTCCGTTTGTGAGTTTGCGCGGGTTGATGGAAAATCGTATGCTTTCCGTGATTTGTACTTTACTAAAGTCCATTTCAAAATACCGTGCACTCGGCGTTTTTTGAGAATAACTTCTTATCGGCGCGTCGGAGCGCTTTGAGCCTCATGACCAAAGTTGTAGACCAGGTCGAGCTCTGTACTGTGGTGCAACCTAATCTGCGCAACGTTTCCTTGTAACGCTAATTTGCGCAAGGGAAAAAAATCGGCTTTTTCTGTAGTTGAGCTGAATGCGATTTTTTTAGTGATTCAGAATCTAGAGATCACGGGGATTTCAAAAATGTATTCATAATGCTTCTAGCTGGAACGGTTCCAGAGATATGCACCGTCAAATTTGGCCGAAAATGCTAAAAATGGCCATTTTTGGCGATTTTCAGATTTCTGGGGGGGGATTGAAATAACTCTGGACCAACTCAGCCGATTCGGCTGAAATTCACATATATGGTGTAAAATTTAGTTTTACGTCGATTGAGACACATGAGAACCCTGAAAAATTGACCCTGATACCGTAATCCCTGTTTTTCCAAGATTAGGTCATTTGATTTTTTCTCTGGTTGTATGTAGCAGTTTCAGCCCTCCACTGAGGTTAAAAATGTACTTTAAAGTGGTTTGAGTCGATCTCAGGCCCTTCTGAAGCCATTCGGGTACTGTAATGTGTGGTCCTGGCACGAAAACTGCATTTTGTCAGTTTATGTGGTTTCTGCTTTAAGGAAATGCTGGATGGAGTAGGAAGTAAGGGTTTTCGCGGTCAAGGAACCCATTTCTGACATCGCCGTAATCACTGGGTTACTGTATCTTGAGGTCCCGGCACGAAAATTGTTATTTTGCGTTTATGCATGCCTGGTGCAAGG
The DNA here is from genome assembly GCA_030248155.1 of Sabatieria punctata. Taxonomy (NCBI): domain Eukaryota; kingdom Metazoa; phylum Nematoda; class Chromadorea; order Araeolaimida; family Comesomatidae; genus Sabatieria; species Sabatieria punctata. The sequence goes on from JASANB010001214.1 coordinate 71,763, forward strand.
AAACGCTCTATAGAGTAGGTAATAAAGGTTTTCAGGGGTGGGGAATCTAGGAATCTATTTCTGACATAGCTATCATCGCTGGGTTACTGTATTTTGAGGTCCCGACGAGAAAATTGTTATTTTTTGCAATTTAGGTGTTCCTGTTGCAAGAAAACGATGAATTCACAAGCACTAAAGGTTTTCGGCATCAGCGAATTTATTCAGGGCATAGCGAATGCTACTGGATTACTGTATATTTTGGTCCTGGAACGAATGTACTCATACTCGAAACTCATAGGTTTTAGTACCTGCTTTATCCAGCTTTCCCCAGCAACAGGAACACCCAAATAGCAAAAAAAATAACAATTTTCTCGTCGGGACCTCAAAATACAGTAACCCGGCAATGATGGTTATGTCAGAAATAGATTCCCCACCCCTGAAAACCTATATTGCCTACTCTATACAGCGTTTCCTTGCACCAGGCATGCATAAACGCAAAATAACAATTTTCGTGTTGGGACCTCAAAATACAGTATCCCAGTGATTATAGTTATGTCAGCAATGGATTCCCTGACCATGAAAACCCTTAGTGCCTACTTTATAGGGCATTTCTTTGCCGCAGGAACAATGTAAATTGACAAAAAGTTATTTTCCTGCCAGGACCACAATCTACAGTATCCGAATGGCTTCAGAATGGACTGAAATCGATTTAAAACACTGTAAAGTACATTTTTAACTACAGTGGAGGGGTTAAACTACTACATACAACCAGAGAAAAAATCAAATGACCTAATCTTGGAAAAATCGGGATTACGGTATCAGGGTCAATTTTTCAGGGTTCTCATGTGTCTCAATCGACGTAAAACTAAATTTTACACCATATATGTAAATTTCAGCCGAATCGGCTGATTTGGTCCAGAGTTATTTCAATCCCCCCCCCAGAAATCTGAAAATCGCCAAAAATGGCCATTTTTAGCATTTTCGGCCAAATTTGACGGTGCATATCTCTGGAACCGTTCCAGCTAGAAGCATTATGAATACATTTTTGAAATCCCCGTGATCTCTAGATTCTGAATCACTAAAAAAATCGCATTCAGCTCAACTACAGAAAAATCCGATTTTTTCCCTTGCGCAAATTAGCGTTACAAGGGAACGTTGCGCAGATTAGGTTGCACCACAGTACAGAGCTTGACCTGGTCTACAACTTTGGTCATGAGGCTCAAAGCGCTCCGATGCGCCGATAAGAAGTTATTCGCAAAAAACGCCGAGTGCACGGTATTTTGAAATGGACTTTATATAGAGTGCGAACCGGTGTTGGGTATTATTGCCTGTTGTGTGTATTGGAGTGTTCAAAGTTCGATTGGTAGTTTAGCATTAACCCCCTTCACGAGTTTGTGAGTATAAAGTCTAGATAAAATAATGCCCAAAGATTGGACACAATGTGACATTCAAAGATGTGTTTTTACGGTGTTCTTCCGTTTTTTCCTAAGGGTAGGGAAAAAACCTTATTTTGAGGAATAAACACAAGCTAAAATAGCCATATCTGTTCACGTTTTACTCAAAGAATGGTCTTTTATAGCGTGTAATAAGCCAAACTGTCTCAGAACTGTCAGACAGAAACTGTTAGAGTGTGGGTGTGTGCGCTGGCCGCGAGCGGCGGCTCTGCCTGCTGGTCGCTCTGCTGACCGATTTACACAGGGCCGTTGCTCCTCCAACGCTTCTTTGTCGGACGACATACTGAGATGGAGAAAAGGAACACTAACGCTTGTCGTGTTTGTCTGACTACGGCCGATGGACCTTTCGTTCGGTGCACATTCTGCTATGTGCAATACTGTCACACAGACGTCCTTTTGAGAAGTCCGTTTTTGGCGAAAAGACGTCTGCCTCCTATCGGAAGGAAATGATGACACGACTGAGCAATTCTGACCCTCAACTAATTGCATCTGTCTGCTCAAAATGCTACTTCTCTTTTCAACTGCGTAGTCTGAAAAAGGACATCACCGTGCGACTGTCTGATCAGAAGGCAACAATGACTGAGTTTTCTCCCACAGTTGCCAGTTTTGCTTACTCTGACCTTGCCGAACTATCTGAGAAAGTCTCCAGCCTATCTGCTCAGCTGGAGAAAGTGACTGACGATCTGCAGAAATTTTCAGTTGCCAGTGACAACGGTGGAACTCGAACGTATGCGGCAGTTCTTAGGACTGCCAGGAACGGACTGCCTGTTCCCGATCGCACGTCTGCTTACGACAAGGCACATTCTCAGCTGGTACGGGTGTGCGACTGGGAACGTGAAATCCGGGAACGGCGACGGCGGAATCCGAACATTCTCATCAATGGACTAATTCCTGACTCTTCATAGAAAATGGATGTGACGCAGCTTTGAAAGATCTTTTTCTTGACCTACAAGTTGATTTTGCCTACGTTGCCAACATTCGAACTGTCAGCGGACAGAGAGCTGAGTGAAAGTGATTGCTGGATTGAAGGACGCTGCCATTAAACGGACGATCCTGGCTACGAAACGAACCGTTCTAATGGCCAAGCGGCAGTCTGTCTTCATCGGTCCCGATCTGACTCCCTGGCAGACAAAGCAAGCATTCGATTTACGATTTGAATTGCGACGCCGACGCGAAAATGGCGATAGTGATCTGTTTATTGACTATCACACTTCGGAGAGCTAAGATCAAAGCCTCCATTTGTTAATCTTTCTGTTACTGTTTTACTGTGTTTCTTGCTTATTGATAGGTTAGTGCTAAGTTCAGGTTAAGTATAGTAGCAGGGTAGGAATGTAACCGGCCAATCGGCCCAGCTGCCCTTCAATATTGAATAAACCAGAAAAGTAGCAGAAAAGACTAAATTTTACGTTATTGAACAAAAATAAGATTGGTGAAAAAAATTTACATACAGTGCTTACTAAACTAACGGAACTTACTTAGCAGCGTTTCATGCCTGTTTCGCCATAAATATCTATAAAACGTATATTTTTGTCACAAAAGACAGAAGGCGTTAGAAAGCATAAGATAGGCTCGGGCGATTTTGGAAAAAAAACCGGAAAAATAGGCAGAGCTTTTCGGAAAGATATCCATCCCTGAACTGTTTTGCTGTAATTTCCGCAAACGCTTGCTAATTAGACTGAAATTTGGAACACGAGGCAGAACTTCGGGGCAGACGTCTCCAGATTGGAGGAAGTCTGATAAAACTAGTGATGTTAAAAATTAATTTAATTGTAATTGAAATTCGCATAATTGGCCCGTTTTTAATTTCAATTCAATTAATTTAATTTAATTGAAATTCAGAAGTTGGGCCATAATTTAATTGTAATTGAATTGAAATTCGCCTGGAATTTCAATTATATTTTCAATTATTTCCTGTGGTGAATGTAAGGAAAAGCGTAAGTATTCGAGAGTATTAGAGTATTTGACTTCAAACAAAAACCTATTTAGAGTTTGTCACCTCTGTATACTGACATCGGTTGGATGAATGGATTGTCGGGGCGGGGGCGTGAACCTGCGTTAGGCCACACCGGCGAATCACGCACACCCTCATCCTGCCCTTCCTGATCGGTGTCAATCTGGGCGGGTCTCAGCGGGAACTTTACCCACCCCTTCCCGTTTGTCGCACGTGTGGTTGCAATTGTAGCTTAGGCAGCTCCAGTCTGTTCCCGTTTGCCTACTCGCTGTCACCAACTTTCGGAGGCCTGGGTTGGGCCTTGTGCCCACGACCAACTCCTTGTGGCAAGTAACTTGCCCCACCGAGTGGATGAGCGCACGACCACGCGCACAGTGGCTTAGGGCCTAAACCACTACACCAACTGTGCCGGCTTCAGCTTATACTGACCTCGCTTTGTTTTGTAATGTTTTATGCTCTGCTTTATATTTTGTATTTATTTTTGTAGTTCATAAAAGTCAAAACAGTGATTTTTCGATGTATGGTGGGATTACATTACGCCCCCTTTTTTGGCGAAGGCGAAGGAACATGTAGGAAGTGATGTTGCTCAAAATGCTGAAAACAATTAGATTATATAATAACGAACCAACTGTTAATTTCCCTCATAATGCCATTTTATGCGTTTTTAAAAAGGCAACTTTTAAAATTTTCTCGCCTAGTTGGGCCTAGCCTAGACCAGGTGTCTCTGAGCTTTTACATGGGCACTTTTCGAAGTTCAGGGTCACTGTCTTTTAACAGCAAAAATACAACAATTTTAAAAAATTGAAAAAATAATTGATAAAAATTGCATAATTGAAATTTTCCGAGCATCCATAATTTAATTGAAAATATAATTGTAATTGAAAATAATGGAAAACTATTTCAATTAATTTAATTTAATTTAATTGAAATTAAAAACTAAGCCCATAATTTAATTGTAATTGAATTGAAATTCAAATTCCATAATTTTACATCACTAGATAAAACCCCCCCGAATTCTAACAGCCACATTCAATTTGGCCTAGGTTTGCTTGCACAAATGATAGCAAAGGGTAATGTGCCGATTCTTGAGACATCCTTTCTATTACAGCTTGTGACTCCAACACCTATTGCTCGCTGAAGAATTACACCTCAGTCTGCAATGCTAATGGTTTGGACACGTACAAATGCAAGATCCCTGCCGGCAGTATCAGTGGAAAGTGTTTGTGTCCCAACTGTAAGCTACTCAACAACTGCTACATCGATGTAAAAGAACTCAAATTCAGCACCAATTTGTGACCTGACACAAAATGCGTGTGCAAAGGACCAAGACTGCTCGTCGGATCGGCTGTCCAGCTCACTGGCTAAGCCTGGTTGCAGATGCAATAAAGCCAGCAAGAAATGTTTTCAAGCCACGTGCATGGTCGGCAAAAGCTGTCCAATAGACACGCCTGCAGGTCAGAATACAGTAACCGAGCCTCAACCTGCAAAGGAGTGCTCCTCAGATGGAGTCAGTCACGTGAAGGGTTGTTACTGTTACGCCCGAAAGTGCGTTTACTGTGAGTTTGCTTGAGTTTTTTATTATTCAAATCTCTGCTGGCAATCTGCATTTTCAGATGCACCAGTTTGTCTAGCTGGGTTCAATTGCGTCAAAAACAACAAGCCTGACAACACCAGATGCATGTCTGACAAGCTGTCTGACTGGAGCTACAAGGTTCCAGGCTGTGAGTGCATGAAGGGCACTGATGCTGCTGGCAATATCCACTACAAATGCGAATTCAGTGAGTGTAACTAAAACTTGTTTGGTATAGGCATACATGTAACAGGTCCGGCCGGACCTTGGGGTAGGGTTTCCGTTAAGGGGGGTCCAAGGAGGGTTCCAAAAAAATTGAAGGCTTCAAAATGCGTGTTTAGCACGTTTTATACGTACTATGTGAAGGCAAATATCTAAGGAAATCAGCAGAGTACCCTAATAAAAGTTTCATCAGCCTTTCACGAATTTATTTATCATTCATTGAATAAAGCATTCATTCAAATCGGGTGAGATTTGCGGTTGCTGCTGCAGTAAAAAATCTGCCGGTTGTTTTTTTTCTGAGGGTGCTCTGCACGTGCAGGTATGCTTCTACTAATGTTCATCACACCACTGCAGACATGATTCACTATACGTAGACAAACTTTCAGACAAAACCAGCACACCGATTTGCAACACATATACGACCGTTTGCGCAGCAGACTCAGACTGTTACTCAGACGGGAGTACAGCTGTGTACAACTGTGTCTGTGATCTAGATGGTGGGCAACTGAAAACCTGCGGTAACTGACATCATAAAATGCACTAACCAAAGGCGGATTTGTACTTCTGCCAGTCGGAATTCACTGGCAGGAAATATAAATCCACCTTAACAGCAGCAGTGGTTGCAGGCCCCAGAAAATATTGTCTTCTGGGTAAGAACTGCAGTGTTCATAGTCACTGTATGAGCGACCGAAGCGATGGGAGTGTGAGGGCCAAGCCGTGCACTTGCAACAACAAAAAGTGCACCTTTTGTAAGAGGAACGGATTTGCTCTCAACCACATTGATCGATCTCTCTTATTTTAGCTGGCAGTACTACAGCAGTCTGTCTGTCGGGCAAAGTTGACTGCGCTAACAAGACCACCTGCAATTCTGATGGAGGCACCAGTGTGACTGACTGTGGATGCAACTGGCCCAATGAACAATTGGCCAGAGAATGTGGAAGTATAAACAAGATTTGCATAAAACAGGGCAGAATGATCTTTTTTGTGCAGAGCCTGTGTGTTTGGTCAACAAAAAATGCACCTCCAACTCAGACTGCATGAGTGACAGTACAGATGGCTCGGCTCTGGCTCAGCCCTGCGCCTGTGTAAACAAACTATGTCAACAAGGTAATCGATTTCTGCGTCTTTGCAAGCAAGTATCGATTTTTAGGCTCCACCGCACCTACAACTGGGGTGTGTTTGACTGGAAAGAGATGTAAAACAAAGGCAACCTGTGGTTCTGATGGAACTGAACTAGCTTCCTGTGATTGCATGAATGGAAAATGCGCCCCAGCTGCGCCTCCACCCTAGATCGTTCTAGTTTCTAGCAGATAAACAGAAGACTTTAGTTAAAATTGTTGTATTGCAGTTAATTTTTGTCTAGACTCACAAAACACTTTCCTCCAACTGGCTTGAATGGATAGGTTGTCGTTTATTGGGGCTTCAGCTACACGACACAAGTGTATTGAGATGGGGGCACAAACAACACACGGTTGTTTCGTTTGCAAATTCTGCAGTAAAAAATGCTGTTCTGCTTTTGTTATTCATAAATGCTTCCAGGGTCATCGCTTCCATGCCTACTATTCAAGCTTTCCGAGGCTTCTGCGACCAAGATCATGACTGAAAGATTTGAGGTGCAAATTAGAACGTACATACAATGTACATACTATAAAAAAAACATACACTGCATACCACAGTAACTACTGGTGCTGCTGCGCCGGACCGCCTTATTCTCAGACTTCTAGTGCGATTTTCATCGAAGTAACCTTCAAGTAACAAAAGACAATAAAGGACAATCATTTTTAAAATTTTTAACAAAAGACAATAAAGGACATAATTTTGCCCGGAAACTCCGGCCTGTCCCGCAATGACCACTTAAAAATCGATTGCGAAAGTAGGAGGGTGCAGGAATCGAGCCAGACACGCCCAGGCCCGCCACGGATCCGTGCCCGTCGTTAGCGATCGAACATGACAGGAAGAATCTATATGACCCGAAATTATCTCAGTTTGTAGGCCGATTTTCCAAAAAGGCCAACTATCGCAGTAAAATTGCCGATTTTCCTTAAAACCATTGCACTATTGTGAACTGTACTGAGGTGCTGTACTGTAATGTATTGATTTGTTCGTTCTTTCCTTGAACAAGTTCTTTTTCTCTTGGGATTAGTCGAGTTTAAATTAGAACCGTTCTCCAGGGGTTCTGTTTCCGACCTGAGCTAGTAATTATTGCGCTTCACTTGTTTTCATGACTGACTTTTGTTCGTGCGTCTCGTCCCATAATCTTTGCAATGATTCGCTTGCTGCCTTTAAATTTTCGAACACGGCAGCGCTTCCTAACGATCTGATGACGTCAGAAGTTGGACAGGTCGTCTACACATTGCTTATGTTACTTTTCTTAGCTGCTTGCATTTGCGTATTAATGGTTAGAAATATGTTCTTTGGCAGCTCCGAAACTCAGGTGTGTAACTGTTCTTATTCTTTTTGAAAGCGAACACTAACATTTTTTGCTTAACACGAACAGTTTCGAACACGAACACAATTTTTCCGATTAAACTTAAGAAACTCTGGTTTTTAAGAATTAGGGTGATTTGATTTGATGGAATAAGTTCTAATTTCAAACTGCTCTGAAGCTTTACATTCGAAAGATCGTCTCTTCTAATTGATTTCAGTGGGTCGACGTGTACAAAGAGATGTACCAGGAGGAGAGTCTGGCTAAATACTTCCTGATGAAGAAGCGCATGAAGAATTCTAGTCAGAAAGTTCGCAAGTGGTTGGCCCGTCAACACAAGAGACTGGACAGTCCCCGGGCCAGAAGAAATCTGGGGCGCATGCTCTCAATGCGCGATCGTTCGAGATCCTTCAAACAACATACCAAAAGTCTGGAGTCGGTGTGGAGTAATCGAAATCGAAGAGCTACTGTTGGGTAGGGTCACAGAGCTTAAAGTTACTACATATACATACACATTAACTTAGGTATTGTAGGTACCTATTTACCATGTATTAAAATAAAGATGACAAATATTAGGATTTTCAGATATATATGTATATATATACAAAGTAGGTTCAAATGTATATGAATATGTATGTACACATGCAAACAAAAACTGAATTATTGCATATTTGTATATTTTTATAAAATTGCAGAATTTTGCTAAAAACTGATTTTATGGTCATGGTCAAAACGTCCGAGATGACGAACCACAGGGGTCGCGAAATGGACCGCATAGGTCTGATCTGTAGGGCGGTAAGGTCCCCCCGCATATCGGATCGGATCGGATGGTACCGGTACCTACCGGTACCAATGCGAAGGTAAGGGTACCATAGTACCACCACAGGCCCCGATGATTTATACAAAACCCAGCTTTCAGAGCAACGGGAAGGCCTCAGATTGTGGTACCGGTACCGGTACCAATGCGAAGGTAGGGGTACCATATATGGTACCACCACACATACATGTAACAGATCCGGGCCGACCTGGGGGAGGGGGGTAGGGGGTTTCCTCAGGTGGGGGGTCGAGGGGGAGTTTCGCCCAGATGGGAGGTCCCAAATTTCAAAAAGCTCCAAAACGCCTGGAAATGCGTTTTTAGCACGTTTTTTCAGTAAGGACGCTAAAAATCACTATTTTCAGCTGCCAAATAGCGTTTTAGAGCTAAAAACAAGCAAAAAATGACAAAAAGGGCTTCCAAAAACACCGATTTCTCTTAAATATCAGCAGTGGAAGCGCTAAATTCGGTTTCCAAAGGCTTTTCAAGTGAATTTTAGGCTAAAAATTAGTGATTTCTGAGCCAGTTTGTTAATACTGGAGCCACTACTAGTACTTGTATTTTTTGGTCGGGGGGGGGGGTCCCTTAACCTGTCTCGGGGGGGGGGGGTGAGGGGGAGGTTTGGCCTTTCCAGCAGGGGGTAACCCCCCAAACCCCCTAGTACATGTATGCCACCAGAGGCCCCGATGATTTATACAAAACCCAGCTTTCAGAGCAACGGGAAGGCCTCAGATTGTGGTGACACAAATAAGCCACGAAGAAAAAGCGGAACGTAATCTGAAAACCAATCCACATGCACCTCTGCAGAGCGCATTGTCCGAGGAGATCGATTATTTATTCGACGAGCAGGAACGGAATTCGCAATTGGACACGCCGCATTCTTCGCGACTCTTGTCCGTGTCTTCTGCCGTCAGCGCTGACAGTAGTCTGTCGCTCAGATACAACTTCAGCTTCGATAACAGCGACGATTCGTGTTCGGCTGACGGCGGATCGCTTGTTTGACCATTTTCAACTCTACTTCTACCGCTTTCCGTCTTTGTTTGTTTGTGTATACCAGCGGAAAATGAAAAGTTTCTTCTTTTCCGAGTGTTTTGCTGTGGAGTCAAGCAAAATTCAGTTTTTGTTGCGAAATTTATCATGATTTCTTAAGTAATTTTTGAGAAACTTAGAATACTGTAGCTTTGAAACTTGCTAGAACGATTGGTATTGACATCGTATGTGGCGCTTCTGATAAAGCACAGTACAGACAGTAAATAGAAAATTCTTGAATCATTGTGTTCGTATTCTCAAGGTTCTAAAAAGAGCAGAATCTCCGAACCATAGACTACTTTGAACTTTAGTTCTTGGCCCACAGAAGGAGCCGGAATAGAAATTTTGGAGCCAGACTGTCAAAGTCCAGTGTGGGCCATTTTGCTAGCGCTGGTGTTATCGTCCTGTCCTGCTGTAGCTTTGTGTTCGGCAATCAATTTCTCTGATATTTTAACAATGCATGCGCTCATCCTCAGAATTGTACTCGCAACAATATAACCAACTCTTGTGCAAGAGCATAACAAATGACAAACTTGACCCAAATTTTGAGAGCAAAAATTCTGAGGCTTTGTGCATGGTGTGTTAACATTTCAGCGAATTTGATTGACGAACACAAGGTATGATATGATGTACGTTACTACACTACGTTTGGGTCGCACTTTATATACATAATTCACCTCACACACAACCTTTATCTCAGTCAGCATCTACTATTGTCACCATTTTTTGGCCTTTCGAATCTGAGTCCAAAACTTGGATGGCAAGAAAAACACCATTTTCAATTGTTTGCGATTATTTGGTAGGGTACGCACGCATAGACAGCACTGCGGTAATCGTGCTAAAAATCTTTCGATTCGGTTGAAAATTGAATTGACGGAATGACGGCCATTTGAAATTATTCGGAAAACTTGGAAAAAAAGCCAGGCTGTCGTTTTTATAGAGTGACATAAATTCGCTCAATCAATTATCGATATAAAGAATAGAGACGAGAGGCAAGTAGAAATCAAAGAGTCAAGTGATGCAGTGGAAAAATATTTCAAATCTGTGAAGTGGACCATTCGGCTGTCATCAGTGGCTGCGCCTATCTGCCATGCAAAACTGCACTGCACCAGTCTTGGTCACAGTCACCGAACAAACACACGGCCCTCCAGTCGCCCATCCACCAGTAAGGCTTCGTGTTCTGTTGTAAATGCGTTTGAGTCCTTTACATACAGCACATTCAATTTTGCCATCTTTGCGGCGGCTTGCAACACTTGAGTCACTTGGGACTCTGTGAAATTGTTCCCAGTGAGAGTCAATTTTGTAATATTCAAAGTAGGCAGACATTGGAGGAGAGCACTCAGCACTTTTGGATGGTTCATTGCTGCTTCATTCTTAATGATAAACAGCTCCAAGGTTGGCTTGGATCGCAGACTCTCGAAGCACTCCAACAGACCTTCCACAGTCATTCCATTGGCATGGAGATAGAGTCTCCTTAACGACAGCAGTGCGAGTGTTCGAGCAAAGCAGACACTGCAGTCTGCATTGGCATCGCCATCCTTCAATGCAGTCAGGGATGACTGAGTTGGAGAGTCTGTTGAGTCTTCAACCCGCAACGAATACAGCCGAGAGTCTTTCCAGTGGCTCAACATGGCTGCCACACAGCTCAATGACACGTGGGCGCACTTTTGTCAGTCGAATTTTACCTATTTTTGTCTCTAAAGTTCTTGATAACTTCGTACCATGATCAAATTTTGCACCTATTTAGTACCAACCAACATTAATTATTCTTAAAATCTTGGCAATTAGTAACATTATTAGTAAAACAAAAATTAGTGTAATTGGAGCTGCTTGGTAGTAAAATAAAAATTAAATTGAAGAGCTGAATTTGTAGTAAATTTAGTAAGTAGTAAAATAAAAATCCACTAGTAAAAAAACAGTAGCTACCTACTAACGCACTCCTGTGTATGCTAGTGGTTCCAGGACCTATATGGGTTGTTTCTGCTACAAAGGACATTGTGTTATTCAGAGAAAAGGAGGCAAAAGATACGATGCTTAGTTCCTGAGATATTTTCCTTCAAACTCAAAACAGAGATTTTGGCAGTGAACAAGAGCGATTCCATTGCACTTCACAGCAAAACGGGTTCCTACTGCTGAGGGGCAACAAGACTTTTACAAATGAAGTAACCAAGCATGTGTGGCACCAGAAAAACCTCGTTACGTTAGCCCTGAGCAGTAGGAATCGGTTATATTATGAAGTGCAACAGAATAATAAAAATCGCTCTTGTTCATTGCCAAAATCTGTTTTGACTTTGAGTGCAAATATCTCAGGAACTAAGCATCGTATCTTAACAAAAGCTTCACCAATGTTTCAAGAATTAATCTATCTTTCATTTAAAATAAGACTCACTGAAATCGGTTGAGATTTGCGGCTGCTACAGTAAAAAATCTGCTGGGTTGTTTTAATCTCTGTTGTTCACTGCCAAAATCTCTGTTTTGACTTTGAAAGCAATTATCTCAGGAACTAAGCAACGCATCTTAATAAAAGCTACACCAATCGTTCAAGAATTTATTTATCTTTCATTTAAAGGAGGATTCATTCAAATCGGTTGAGATTTGCGGTTGTTACAGCAAAAAATCTGCTCGGTTGTTTTTTTGACGCACCCTGCATTATGCACATTTTGACTGGAATAGTGTAATTGCGCTGTTCTGGAGTAGCGTACCATCTGGAACAGAAGTTGAATACCCTCAATTGCTCGCCCAATATACTATTTTTTTAGTTTGGAAGACTAAGAAGTCAAACCTCAATGTCATGATCGGAATAAACCAGTGGCGTATCCAGGGGGGGTGTAGGGTGTGTACACCCCCCCCTTTGCGGTGGAGGTCGGAAGAAAAAGTCTGTCAAAAATATAGGATACTAATGAATCATGTACTAAAACTGTCTAATTTGTGCTCAGAATGCCTTCTAAATGCGTTTTTGAAGAGAATATTTTCAAAATTTTCTCGCCCTGGTCGGGCAGAAGCCCAACCAGGCCATTATAAACTACTAAAACTTGTAATTTTTGTTAATTTTAAGCTCGGAATGCGTTTTAAACGCGTTTTTGAAGGCTAATTTTGCTAAATTTTCTTGCCCTGGTTGGCAGCGGCCCAACCAGGCACTTTCAAAATTTTACACCCACCCTTTCCAAAATCCTGGATACGCCACTGGGGCGGCCGACCAATGGTCGAGCGCGACTCCGCCCATTCAGTCCACTCAACTGACGCCGGTCTTCGCCAGCTTGTGTCTACCAACAGTTCTCATGCCTTGGCCGGCTCATGACCGATTGCCGAGCAGCTTTTTCCTGCAGCCGAGACAACCGAGTTCGGCGCCGGTGGAAGCCACTAGCCAAAAAAAAAGAGAGGGGGGGGGTTCTTTTTTTCGCCCCTGGGGTGGGGAGAGGGGGCGGCTGCTTTGGGTGGAAAAAATAAAACCCGGAGCGCATTAGGGGAAAAACCCGGGGGGGGTATATTATCGCCGCCAACAAGTGTTGTGGGCCGGCTTTTTCTAATATTCCAAAAAGGCCCCCTTTCTAGGGGCTCATAGGGGGACGGAGAGGGGGGAGGTAAAAATAAGGAAAGGAAATGTAGAGTTAATGTATTTTATTTTGTTTTATTTTTGGTAGTGGGGGGGGGGGGGGGTGGGGGGCCGCCCACCCCCCCGACCGCCCCGCCCGCCGCCGGGAGCCCAGGGGGGCCCCGCCCCCCCCCCCCCCACACCCGAAAAAAAACATGAAAAGGGTAGAATAAAAAATTAATACTTTGTAAAAAAATAATTTTTTTTATAATATAAATTTCGAAAGCAGTTGGTGAAAGCAGTGGTTTGAGACTAAATTTGTTTTTTTTAATAATGTTTTTTGTTGTTGTTGTTGTTTTTTTGGTATAAATATAAGAAACTAATGAATTATGTACTAAAACTGTCTAATTTGTGCTCAGAATGCCTTCTAAATGCGTTTTTGAAGGCTAAATTTTCAAAATTTTCTCGCCCTGGTCGGGCAGAAGCCCAACCAGGCCATTATAAACTACTAAAACTTGTAATTTCTGTTAATTTTAAGTTCGGAATGCGTTTTAAACACGTTTTTGAAGGCTAATTTTGCTAAATTTTCTTACCCTGGTTGGGCAGCGGCCCAACCAGGCACTTTCAAAAATTTTACACCCCCCTTTCCAAAATCCTGGATACGCCACTGGAATATACAGTACATGTAGTTTAAGGGTTACCCCAAGCTGGAGAGATCGAGCCCCACAAGACAGTTTCCGAACCTCCTCCAAACCCAAATTGTTGTTTTATTGTAACTTTTCGTCGTGTCGAACTAGAAGTAGCCAACTGCTATAGAGCAGGAGGAGACACAAGGTCCGGCAGCCTCCTTAACAACAACCCTCTCCTTTGCTGTCAGTGTGTACAAGACAGCGCCCAACCCTAAATTATTAGCACTAGTAGTAGCAGCAGCACAAGTCAGTCCAGAGATATTATTTATAGCAGACTATATAAACCGTCTATAGCTAAAAAACGCAAATGCACTGAAACTTGTAAGCGGAAATAAAAAAGAAATTTGCGTTGTCTGTAAAAGTAGGGCAGGATGGCGAAGGCGTTCGCATTGGGGTCGGCACCCGGACATGTGGCATGCCTCACAATGAACCTTATGTATGTATGGTTAAGTTATCGCATCAAACGGTTTTGCCCAGTGCGCCCTGCTTCGCCCGCAGCGACGCCCAGATTTGGTCTGTGATTGCATCCAAAAAATTGGCCGATTTTGTTTAGTAAATTCTAGAGTGTGTATCTCTGTTCAGAAGCAAACTCTCTGGCTGAAATTTGCACACAATCAAGACAGTTGTACTGTATGCACTATAAGCTCTCACAATAGTTCGGTCGGTTTTTTCGTTTTGGTTTTTCGTTTTTTTCAGAGAAAAGATTTTCTCTGAAGGCCCAAAAAACTCAAGCACGTTTTCATAGGAAACAGGCAAAATAACTGGATAAATTAGCTATGAATGCTTTGTGCAGGCCGCAGGGTGTCTAAAAAATGGACACATTTCTTTTTGCTAAATTCCTGCAAATCATATCCAAATAGGCTGAAATTTGGAACATAGGTGCCACAATTCGGGGAGTTTTATCTGTTAAAGTTTGGTGCTCCAGGCTTGACCCAGTCCCAAGAAATTCCAAAAAACTGAAATTTGTTAATGTGGAAACCAAACGAAAAAATGTTAAATTGGACACATTTCTTTTTGCTGTAATTTCTGCAAATTTTCGCCAAATGACCTGGAATTGGGAGAATATCTGCTAAGCTTCGGCCTTCGGGGTATTTTATGTGTTAAAATTTCATGCATTTAGACAGATGCGGGTTTGAGAAAATATAGAAAATCCCGAACATCAGTTTTTTGATTCAGCAGAATATCAGAAAAACCAGTTCGTCAGGGGAATCCTTATTTTCTTGAGACTACTACCTCATTGTCAATGCATGAAATTTTAACACGTAAAATACGCCGAAGTTTAGCAGGTATTCTCCCAATTCCAGATCAATTGGCGAAAATTTGCAGAAATTACGGCAAAAAGAAATGTGTCCATTTTTTAACATTATTTCCTTTCGTTTTGAAATTAACAAATCTCAGTTTTTTGGAATTTCTTGGGACTGGGTTGGAGCAAGCTTCTGCACCAAACTTTAGAACATAAATTTTCCAGAATTGTGTCACCTATGACCCAAATTTCTGCCTATTTGGTCAAAATTTGCGGAAATGGCAGTAAAAAGAAATGTGTCCATTTTTCCAAGTTAATAGAAGGTTTCCAAGCACTTCCTTGGCAAAACTAAGCTCTTTTTGCCAAAAATCCTGTAGGTACCATTTTCAGTAAACTGTCATTAATGCATTTTTGGTCTTATGAAATTAGGCATTTGGTAATAAAACTCATGCAATTTGTTGAATTCTGCAATAAACGCGATTGTTAAAATGTTTTCTGCCATCTTCTAAAATAACTTTTGCCGAAATTCTGGGGGGTCGCTGTTGGCGAACCAGGGCTCGCTGGGCAAAACCGTTTTCGGCGATAAGTTAACTATACATAAGCATAATCGGGAAAAACGCCACAGGTCCGGGTGCCGACCCCCACGCGAACACACCTGACTCACTTTTACAGGCAACGCCGATTAACGCTTTTGCGCTAGCAAATCCAGGTCTCAAGACCAAGCGAAACAAACTTGTCGTCAGTGCGCTCAGCTCAGATCACAATGGCCGTTAGATACATGCGAGTGGTGGCCAGATCACCTTCGGATTTCCATTCATCCTTCTCTGGATCGTAGGACTCTACCGATTTTTGTGGGGCATGAGGGTTGACATCCAAATAACCGTATCCACCTAAGGCGTACAGCTTTCCACCAACTGACACAAAAGCAAATCCGAATCTTCGAGTTTGCATCGCAGCTATCGGCGTCCAGTTGTCTGCTTCGGCATCGTACTTCTCGCATAAGTTGGTGTATCCAATCGCTGGGTTGGTGTTGTAGCCGCCGCATGCGTACAGATGCTTTCCAACTGCTGTCACAGCAGGGTACTCGCGTGCATTGTTGAGACCGGCCATATCTTGCCACGTATCCGATTCGGTGTTGTAACGCTGAGTGTCAGACAGAGGCGCACCACGACTGCCTACTCCTATCAAGCTGTACCCTCCTACGCTGTAGATGTATCCATTCAGCACAGCCATGCCGAACCTGGCCCGCCCTGGGCTCATAGAGGCAATCGTGTGCCACTCGAACTGGTTCGATTCGCTCTTCCTGCATAACTGGTAACAGTTCTCAGGTGGGTCGGGGTCGTAAGCTGCCGTGTCTATGTTGGTCTGCCCGCCACACATCATGAAGCAGTGAGTATTGATCTTTGTGCCACCTGCATCGTATACAATCCCAGAGGGTACAGGTGGACCATAACTGAACGTTTCATTGGTCAGGTCCAAGATCGCTAGCTGGTCAGAAGCTTGGCCGTCTTTCACACCTCCTATCATCACTACTGTGTCTGGCGGAAAAAATGCGGCCTGGTGCGAGTAGAGCGTATTCCACGGCAAACTGACTGACAGCTGCTTGGTGCTGCTGCTTTTGGAATCGTACGATTCGATCAGCTTCGGATCTGAGTTAATGTCATGCTTGCCGAAAATCAGAATCTTACCTAAAAACCTCTGGTGCTGAACTAGAGAATATCGAACTGAAAGGTAACGAAGATCTGTACCAGACAAGACCGTCATTCTACTTTTATTACGTTTGCTGTATAGATGGGCTGAAGCCAGAACTTTGAACGGCCAACATACCTTGGATCTGGTATGTTGGTGTGATAGGGGTTCCAGCCTCTTTTACCACTTCAAAGAGCTCGCAGCCTGGCGCTGATTCATATCGGTTGACCACGCTACCAAACTGGGCATAGAGCTCACACGCAGACGTGTCTCGGTTGGTGGCAAAAGCCACGCATTTGGGGGTTTCGTCGCACAATCGTGCGCAGGAC
>JASANB010001216.1:0-44627 GCA_030248155.1 Sabatieria punctata
TGCAGTAAATTGACTTCGAATGGCTGAAAATCGCATTTTTTTTCCAGTTTTACTATGGGACAAAATTTCGAACTTCAATTTCTTTCCTGCTAAAACAGTTGGGACCTAGAATTTGGGATTTTTACGTAGCTTTTAGAGTACTTTTTAAGAATTTTTGGTCGTTTTTCGATTTTGACGAAAAAAAATTTTTTCGACCCCCTTCCCGCCCCCTAGCTCGTCTGGAACCCCTAAGTGGGTTTTTATTTCAGATTGCTGTAGCGCCATTTGTTAGCTACAGATTGGAGCCGGGCACGATAGCCCACGGTCCGAAAAGGGTTTGCAGTAAATTGACTTCAAATGGCTGAAAATCGTATTTTTTTTCCAGTTTTACTATGAGACAAAATTTCGAACTTCAATTTCTTTCCTGCTAAAAACAGTTGGGACCTAGAATTTGGGATTTTACGTAACTTTTGAATTCTTTAAGAATCTTGGGTCGGTTTTCGATTTTGACGAAAAAAATATTTTTTTCGACCCCCTTCCCGCCCCCCTAGCTCGTCTGGAACCCCCCTAAGTGGGTTTTTTTATTTCCAGATTACTGTAGTTACTCCATTTGTTAGCTACAGATTGTGCCAAGCACGATAGCCCACGGCCCGGGGTTTTGCAGTAAATTGACTTCGAATGGCTGAAAATTGCATTTTTTTCCAGTTTTACTATGGGACAAAATTTCGAACTTCAATTTCTTTCCTGCTAAAAACAGTTGGGACCTAGAATTTGGGATTTTTACGTAACTTTTAGAGTACTTTAAGAATTTTGGGTCGGTTTTCGATTTTGACGAAAAAAATATTTTTTTCGACCCCCTTCCAGCCCCCCTAGCTCGTCTGGTAACCCCCCTAAGTGGGTTTTTTATTTCAGATTACTGTAGCGCCATTTGTTAGCTACAGATTGGTGCCAAGCACGATAGCCCACGGCCCGGGGTTTTGCAGTAAATTGACTTCAAATGGCTGAAAATCGCATTTTTTTTCCAGTTTTACTATGGGACAAAATTTCGAACTTCAATTTCTTTCCTGCTAAAAACAGTTGGGACCTAGAATTTGGGATTTTTACGTAACTTTAGAGTACTTTAAGAATTTTTGATCGTTTTTCGATTTTGACGAAAAAAATTTTTTCGACCCCCTTCCCCCCCCCCTAGCTCGTCTGGAACCCCCAAGTGGGTTTTTTATTTCAGATTACTGTAGCGCCATTTGTTAGCTACAGATTGGTGCCAAGCACGATAGCCCACGGCCCGGGGTTTTGCGGTAAATTGACTTCAAATGGCTGAAAATCGCATTTTTTTTTCAGTTTTACTATGGGACAAAATTTCGAACTTCAATTTCTTTCCTGCTAAAAACAGTTGGGACCTAGAATTTGGGGGATTTTACGTAACTTTAGAGTACTTTAAGAATTTTGGGTCGGTTTTCGATTTTTGACGAAAAAAATTTTTTTCGACCCCTTCCTCCCCTAGCTCGTCTGGAACCCCCTAAGCGGTTTTTTTATTTCAGATTACTGTAGCGCCATTGTTAGCTACAGATTGTGCCAAGCACGATAGCCCACGGCCCGGGGTTTTGCAGTAAAAATTGACTTCAAATGGCTGAAAATCGCATTTTTTCCAGTTTTACTATGGGACAAAATTTCGAACTTCAATTTCTTTCCTGCTAAAAACAGTTGGGACCTAGAATTTGGGATTTTTACGTAACTTTAGAGTACTTTAAGAATTTTGGGTCGGTTTTCGATTTTGACGAAAAAAAATATTTTTTTTCGACCCCCCTTCCCGCCCCCTAGCTCGTCTGGAACCCCCTAAGTGGGTTTTATTTCAGATTACTGTAGCGCCATTTGTTAGCTACAGATTGGTGCCAAGAACGATAGCCCACGGCCCGGGGTTTTGCAGTAAATTGACTTCGAATGACTGAAAATCGCATTTTTTTTCCAGTTTTACTATGGGACAAAATTTCGAACTTCAATTTCTTTCCTGCTAAAAACAGTTGGGACCTAGAATTTGGGATTTTACGTAACTTTTAGAGTATTCTTTAAGAATTTTTGGTCGTTTTTCGATTTTGACGAAAAATTTTTTCGACCCCCTTCCGCCCCCTAGCTCGTCTGGAACCCCCTAAGTGGGTTTTTTATTTCAGATTACTGTAGCTCCATTTGTTAGCTACAGATTGGTGCCAAGCACGATAGCCCACGGCCCGGGGTTTTGCAGTAAATTGACTTCAAATGGCTGAAAATCGTATTTTTTTTCCAGTTTTATGGGACAAAAATTTCGAACTTCAATTTCTTTCCTGCTAAAAACAGTTGGGACTCAGAATTTGGGATTTTTACGTAACTTTTAGAGTACTTTAAGAATTTTGGGTCGGTTTTCGATTTGACGAAAAAAATATTTTTTTCGACCCCCTTCCCGCCCCCCTAGCTCGTCTGGAACCCCCCCTAAGTGGGTTTTTTATTTCAGATTACTGTAGCGCCATTTGTTAGCTACAGATTGAGCCAAGAACGACAGCCCACGGCCCGGGGTTTTGCAGTAAATTGACTTCGAATGGCTGAAAATCGCATTTTTTTTCCAGTTTTACTATGGGACAAAATTTCGAACTTCAATTTCTTTCCTGCTAAAAACAGTTGGGACCTAGAATTTGGGATTTTTACGTAACTTTTAGAGTACTTTAAGAATTTTGGTCGTTTTTCGATTTTGACGAAAAAAAATTTTTTCGACCCCCTTCCCGCCCCCCTTGCTCGTCTGGAACCCCCCCTAAGTGGGGTTTTTTATTTCAGATTACTGTAGCGCCATTTGTTAGCTACAGATTGGTGCCAAGCAAGATAGCCACGCCCGGGGTTTTGCAGTAAATTGACTTCAAATGGCTGAAAATCGCATTTTTTTTCAGTTTTACTATGGGACAAAATTTCGAACTTCAATTTTTTCCTGCTAAAAACAGTTGGGACCTAGAATTTGGGATTTTTACGTAATCCTTTTAGAGTACTTTAAGAATTTTTGGTCGTTTTTCGATTTTGACGAAAAAATTTTTTTCGACCCCCTTCCGCCCCCCTTGCTCGTCTGAAACCCCCTAAGTGGGTTTTTTTTATTTCAGATTACTGTAGCGCCATTTGTTAGCTACAGATTGGTGCCAAGCACGATAACCCACGGCCCGGGCTTTTGGAGTAAATTGACTCCAAATAGCTGATAATCGAAATTCAACTTCGAAATTTTGTCCCATAGTAAAACTGAAAAATGCGATTTTCAGCTATTTGGAGTCAATTTACTCCAAAACCCCGGGCCGTGGGCTATCGTGCTTGGCACCAATCTGTAGCTAACAAATGGCGCTACAGTAATCTGAAATAAAAAAACCCACTTAGGGGGGGTCCAGACGAGCTAGGGGGGCGGGAAGGGGGTCGAAAAAAATTTTTTTCGTCAAAATCGAAAACCGACCCAAAATTCTTAAAGTACTCTAAAAGTTACGTAAAAATCCCAAATTCTAGGTCTCAACTGTTTTTAGCAGGAAAGAAATTGAAGTTCGAAATGTTGTCCCATAGTAAAACTAGAAAAAAATGCGATTTTCAGCCATTTGAAGTCAATTTACTGCAAAACCCCGGGCCGTGGGCTATCGTGCTTGGCACCAATCTGTAGCTAACAAATGGCGCTACAGTAATCTGAAATAAAAAAACCACTTAGGTCTGAAACGATTTTCAGACGGCTGTATCTCGGGACTGGAGCGTCAAATCGGGAAATCCTTTGCGGTGGTTACATAACCTATCGATATGTATTAGTGTACCAACTGATTCCCGGCCCATTCCCCCCCCACCCGGCGCTGCCGCGGCGGGTTACTGTAATATTGCTGCATGTGAAACAACACAAAGCGCGCGAAGTTTAAACGACTTCACAGAGAAGTGGTAGTAAAAGCACTAAAACAGAACAACTTAAATCTCCAAGTAGTTGCAATTTTTATAAATACCGATACCTAGTATGCCAATTATTTTCAGAATATCTGCCTGCAAGTGCAAACATCCCTCCCCTTTGCTGTTATCAGGTACGGTGCAACGGCAGCTCCAGTTCGGTTCCCATTTACGTATTTACCGTCACCGACTTTTGGAGGCCTGGGTTGGGTCTGGGCCTGACAATTTTCCAAATATAAAAGTACCCCTATAGACGCATCAGTATAGGCACGCTCTGGAGGGCCTGTTTTCCAAACATAAAAGTGCCCCTAGGGGACGCATCGGTGTAGGAAATCTCCGGAGGGCCTGTTTTAAGAACATAAAAATACCCCTAGGGGACGCATCGGTATAGGAACGCTCCAGAGGCCCTGCTTTAAAAACATAAAAATACCCCTAGGGGACGCATCGGTATAGGAACGCTCCAGAGGCCCTGTTTTAAAAACATAAAAATACCCCTAGGGGACGCATCGGTATAGGAACGCTCCAGAGGCCCTGTTTTAAAAACATAAAAATACCCCTAGGGGACGCATCGGTGTAGGAACGCTCCAGAGGCCCTGTTTTAAAAACATAAAAATACCCCTAGATGGACGCATCAGTATAGGCACGCTCCGGAGAGCCTGTTTTAGAAACATAAAAGAACTCCTAGAGACGCATTTTCCAAATATAAAATCATTTCTGACCTCTCAAAAACCTCAGCGGAGGGGAAGAAAAATATATTTTCACACCAAACATAGAGCAGATGGCGCATACCGTAATCCGGCCGCGACAGCGCCGGGTGGGGGGGGGGGGAATGGGCCTCCTCCCGTACCAACTTACAGCTCTCTAGGCCAAAGTTTCAATTTTGGGTCTGAATACTGAAACTCGATCTGACCAGAGAACGACTCTTAATTAATTAATTTCTTTTTACACACGACCGTCCGGTACGGAGCACATGGTGCACCTACAAACAAGAATTTGAGAAGAATAATACACCACTCACTAATACCTTACTTATATCTGTTTTGCAATGGTTTCACTTTTTAAGCGCACCGACTAGCATGCGGCTACACTTGGCGCACTGGAGTCCCTTTTTCGATGGTCTGTCTCTGTGCCTTACCTCCGCCTTGATCGGGATGCGACCACAATCGAGTACCTGCACAGAGCGGTACACTCCAGTAGTAGTAGTAGTAGTAGTAGTAGAGTCGGTCTACTAACCTTAGTGGGTCGCCTTACCAGAGCAGAGCCCCTAGCGCATGTTTTATACATATCATTCATTCTCTGGTGAATTCTTTCTTTTTTGTTGTTTGCCCCAAATATATGCAGGCTCTAGTGAATTGGAAGATGACTCGTCCTCGTGAAATGGTGGCCCCATCCACGTTTTCTAACCAGTCACAGGCCACATTCCCTTAAGTTGCATGCTGGATCCATACAAAATCTCCCAACCTAAAAATAAACGAAATTTTGATTACACTTGTTTTTTGAAAGAGCCTTAAAAATAGACATAGACCTGTATGGTATGATCCACCTAAGACCGAACCAACACACCAGGATTTTGGAGCAAAGTTGGCACATGGAGGAAGGTGAGCTACAAGGTCACCACAATGCACAACTCGAAAAGCAAATGGCACCAAATTTCCAAATGCTATTGCGAAGTCATATTTTCCAACTCTTGGGGAGCCATACGTTATCACATTCAGCCTTGTACTTGGTATCAAATTCTCATGTCTCATTTGAGCCAGGGTTGTATATTTTTCCGAAAAAAACCTCGGCCTGTTTTTTTCCGGTTTTTTTCCGAAATCGCGGAAAAAACTCCAACTCAAGTTCTGGGTACCCTAGCCTGGTCTTATGATTCCTAACGCTTTCTAGCGCCTTCCTGAGTCTTTTCAGAACAGAAATACCCGTCTTACATAGATATAAATCACGAAACAGGCATGAAACAGTCCCTGACAGGCTCCATCAATAAATGCTATATGCAAATTTTCTTACAGCAGTTTGCCTTTTTGTTTTAGATTGCCAATTTTGGCATTTTCTGTTGTTTTTCTAATAGTTTTGAGCCAGTCTAGCCTATTATACATCTCAAAAGTCTATTTTTTAACTGAACAACGACATAAATTAGCTTGAGTTTTTTTTCCGCGATTTATGTTTTTTTTCCGACCCTTAGGAAAAAAACCGGTTTTTTTCCGGAAAAAAACGAAAAAAAACACCGGAAAAAACACACCTCACAACCCTGATAATCAACGATGGCTGCGTGGAGGACTGGTTGCAGTTTCACCCATAAACGATCAAATGCAGTTTGAAAGTACCGATTTGTTTTCCTGCAATCGGATGAGGAATGGATGGCTGAAAACTCTTTACAGCTTCCATTACCACCTGCAGTATGCCTTCTGAGCTTCTGAATAATTCTACAATCATGTTCTCCACTTCACTTAGTGCCAGCAGACCCAAACAGTGGTTTCCCAAAATATCGCACTTGACACGTGACACCAGCAAAATTTCAACCATATCTGTATCTTCTTGGAAACATGGAGAAGGTTCGTCTTCTTTTGCAGCTCCAGTAATGCGAAGTAATTCAAAGGCTAGCGTATCTGAAGAAGTATATAGGTTATAGGTGTTTCCAGTTCCAGAAGGCTTGAGCAGTAAACTTATAGTTTATAATATCGAATACGAATGTGGGATGAATTATTCCCAAGTTTAGGTAGGTGCGTTTTGACCATATTTTGTCCAACTCAGTGGTTTCTCAGAATTTCTAAAGAAACAGAATTACTAAAAAAATTTTAAGGGAAAGGCCATTTTTGTTTTTGTGCATTTTCTGCAATTGATTCTGAACACGGAAAATTATACAAACAGCTAAACGAGTGCGAAATTTCGCTCATTGCAAGCCAGCCGAATATTTACCAAAAAGGTGGGCCAAACAACGGGCCTTAGTGTTAAGTAATCACCAAATACAATCACATGTAACAGGTCATCGGTCAGAACATTTAAACAAACACAAACACCACTTTTTGGCTCACCTCAAAACCAGAAATCGGCCAATCCAAACTAGCTCTCTTTGAAATTTGTACTTTTTTGAGCCTGTTATTTCTCCGGCCATTTCAATCGTTTAAATTTCTTCAGAACATAAGTATACAGCACGAAAAGTCAGCAACACCTTTGACAAAAATATGCAAACCAAAAATATGCAAAATTTTGATATCAGGATCATTTTGCTTATGACTATTGCATATTGCAATTTTGCAACACTCAACTATTAGTCTTTTTTTCATATCAACTTGCCGAAAAAACTGATAAATTAGTATGGAAACCCAAGTTCGTATTTCTAATAAGTATAAGTAACTGGCATACCATTTTGCCCAGTCAGAGTGACACTGTGGCTGAGTAGGATCGTGAGAGTGTCTGACTGTTACACAACAGTGTTGACGGGCCTGGCGCTTACTAGATAATCAGTTACCACATAGATAGAGCACCGGTAACACAAACATGCAGACTGATCTGGCATAGCGGCGAGCTGGTTAAATAGACGGCCGGCCGGCCTGCTAGTTAGCACGATCACGTATTAATATGTTTTAAAAATTTCGATACTTTCCCACTGTAGTATTGAGTTGCATCTGTAGTACAAAGTAAAAGACATTGGCACTAAGCCGCTCCTAGCTGTCTCTTCTAAGTCTCAGCAAATAATACTATAGTTACACACTAATTGGAGATGGCTTGCACTGCGCAAGGCAAATTAAGTTTAAGCCGTATTTTTATATTATTCTAGGTGCTTCAGCAGTTGTTGCAATTAGCTGAAATCGCTGTATATGCATTGCATAGTAGAAGATGCTTCATACTTATGAGTGTTGTACAATGTAAATAAGCCCGGTAGCATTTATGTGTAATACGTGCTAGATAGCACACGCGATAGTATATCGGATCTTTAAGGGCCTGCAGTCCTGACAGCTCACATCACAACGATCGATCGTTTGTCAGCACGCGCGTTTGCGCTAGGGAGTTGTTGGCTTCGTAACGCTGAAGGAACAGCGTTACTGACGACTGTTTGCTGTAGAGAGAGAGAGAGAGTGAGTGCAATAAATGTTATTTTGTTTCAGTGATACCAGTAACTGATCTATATAAAAGCTAGCATGCAATCTACCTTCGAAAAAGTTTCGGGAAAAGCGATGATGAAGTGCGCATGAATGAGCGGTCCACTGCTGATAGATGTTCTCTGCATGGCTATTTGTAATTATTCTATCTGCCTTTAATAGGCGTCTACTCTTGCTGGTAGAAGTTCAGTAGACTCTTGTGATTTTGAGGAATGAGCCCGATACGAGTAAAGCAAGTTACAATTGATCACGATGCAGTTTAAGAGCCAATGCATGTAAAAAGGGTAAAACGCCTGGAAGACATGTAAAGTAGCTATGTCGGGGATTTGGACCAAGTGGTGTTTTTTAGTTAGTATAAGAGTAGAAACGACCACGTGCGAGATGGTGTTTGCATATTCCCCCATACAACAGAATTATGACATTTTTTGTGATTTTTGCTCCAAAAGTCGTTTTTTGCCCATAACTTTCTAACCAGTGGTCCAAATTGAACCGCGAATACATAAAAAGATGTGTCTTTCTTTGTAGAATCTGCTGATGAAATCTCAACTCCATTGCTTTTCCGGTTTGGGATTTTTTGGGGAAAAAGGGGGAAAAAAAACCCCCATTTGGGGGTTTTTTTTTGGGGGGGGGGGGGTGTTTTGGGGGGGGGTCGGGGGGGGGGTTTAATGGGCCACCTCTGTATTTAAAAGATATAAAAAATATTTGGTGGGGTTTTTTGGTGTGCGGGAAAAAATTTGATATTAAATTTTGTGGTAGTAGTTGCTTTTTTGTGTGTGTTTTTTTTTTGTGTGTTTATGTTGTGATGTTTTTTGTGTTGTGTTGGTGGGTGGGGGGGGGTGGGGGGGGGGTGGGGGGGGGGGGGGTGGGGGGGGGGGGGGGGGGGGGGGGGGGGGGGTGTTGGGTGTTGGGGGTGGGTGTTTTTTTTTTAAAAAAAAAATTTATAACCCTAAATAACATACCGTTTGTTTGGCTGTCGTGAAGTTTACGCACTTCACGACAGCCAAAAAAAAAAAATCACGACTTCGTTATCTTCACGACAGCCAAATTTTTTGGCTGTCGGGAAGCGGTTCACGACAGCCAAGTCAATTTACTTCACGACAGCCAAACACAAACTTCACGACAGCCAAACGCAAACTTCACGACAGCCAAACACAAACTTCACGACAGCCAAACGCAAACTTCACGACAGCCACTAAAAATTAATGAAAAATGTCAAAAAAGAAATAAAAAGAAACTAAGGGAGAGTTTGGTAATTCTTTGTTTCGCTTTTCGACAATTCATGTGAAGTTGCGGCAATTTGCATAGCAGAAGGCTAAGTGGAGATGAAGTTTGACGTGTTTTTTACTGATAATGTATCTGTTTCAGAGTTGGAGATGAATTAGCCAATACCTACACATGTATGCGGTCGGAAGAGTAGTAACAGCTTTTCCTGGAGGACTTTTCTCTATAGCTAGCTGCTTAGCTATGTACGTACCGTGTATGGTAGTATGTAACGAGTTCGGTTGGTTTGTTGGATTCGCTCCTAAACATCCTCCAGTTATTCCGCCACATGGCGGATAATTGAGAAGGCCCATTCGCCAAACCGCTGTCAAACCCAACTTTAGGCCCGGTTTTAGGCTTACGCCATTGCACATACATGCCTATCTTTTTCACCTTTCATTCAATTAGGGTTAGGCTTAGGGGCACGTCTTTACCGCCATGTGGCGGATAATGTGTTGAAGTGTTTGCAATTAGATATTCGTATTCCCGCGTTTTGCTGCAGATTGAAACGTAACGGAAATGGATTTATTACAGTAAGCTTTTGCAGCTAACATTTCTTTGTTCGCCTTCTCACCCTCTCGCTCTGTTTTCTTTGCTATGTTAGTTATTCCTCTTCTTGCTGTGTACTCTGCTATTAATTGGAGTCATTGCTGCCACAAGAAAATTCTAATTAAAACGCTTCTCCAATTGCCCATCTCTGTCTGGAACTGTCGATCGCCCATCATAGCCTCTGAACATAATGAAGATATTTATTTATGCGCAAGTTCCGGGGTTGCGATTAGGAATGGGACCGGTACAAAAATACCGCATGCCATATACTAGCATTTTCGATACTGTATAATACCGTATCATACCATATAACCAAAAATACCGTATAATACCATATAATACCGTATACTGGGCCCATCCCTAGTTGCGATCTATGCATATGGAAACATACCTGTAACAGGGGGTCCGGGGGGTCTGCCCCCAACCGACTTAGGGCAGACCCCCTGGTTGGGACCCCCAGACGATTTTCCCAACCCCCTCTGAAAAATCGGCCAGGGGTCCCAACCAGGGAGTCTGCCCGGTGAGGGGTTAAACCCCCTTACCCCCCGGCCCATGTCTGATTTGTAGCAAGGTCGGTTCAGGGATGCCTACCATACCAAAATTGCCGTGCCCAACAATAAACTCAGATAGGCCAGGGGGTGTGGGGTTTACCCGTCCCACAATTTCTCAAACTACGTAAAATGCTGTATAGTTACCTATTTCGAAGCCGGCAACTAAATGATGAAGCAGAGAAAGTCCTACCTGCCCAACAATAAACTCAGATAGGCCAGGGGGTGTGGGGTTTACCCGTCCCACAATTTCTCAAACTACGTAAAATGCTGTATAGTTACCTATTTCGAAGCTGGCAACTAAATGATGAAGCAGAGAAAATCCTACCTGCCCAACAATAAACTCAGATAGGCCAGGGGTGTGGGGTGGGGTTTACCTGTCCCCTCAATTTGTCAAACTAAAATACCGTATAGTTACCTATTTCGAAGCTGGCAACTAAATGATGAAGCAGAGAAAATCCTACCTGCCCAACAATAAACTCAGATAGGCCAGGGGGTGTGGGGTTTACCCGTCCCACAATTTCTCAAACTACGTAAAATGCTGTATAGTTACCTATTTCGAAGCCGGCAACTAAATGATGAAGCAGAGAAAGTCCTACCTGCCCAACAATAAACTCAGATAGGCCAGGGGGTGTGGGGTTTACCCGTCCCCACAATTTCTCAAACTAAAATACCGTATAGTTACCTATTTCGAAGCCGGCAACTAAATGATGAAGCAGAGAAAATCCTACCTGCCCAACAATAAACTCAGATAGGCCAGGGGGTGTGGGGTTTACCCGTCCCCACAATTTCTCAAACTAAAATACCGTATAGTTACCTATTTCGAAGCCGGCAACTAAATGATGAAGCAGAGAAAATCCTACCTGCCCAACAATAAACTCAGATAGGCCAGGGGGTGTGGGGTTTACCCGTCCCCACAATTTCTCAAACTAAAATACCGTATAGTTACCTATTTCGAAGCCGGCAACTAAATGATGAAGCAGAGAAAATCCTACCTGCCCAACAATAAACTCAGATAGGCCAGGGGGTGTGGGGTTTACCCGTCCCCACAATTTCTCAAACTAAAATACCGTATAGTTACCTATTTCGAAGCCGGCAACTAAATGATGAAGCAGAGAAAATCCTACCTGCCCAACAATAAACTCAGATAGGCCAGGGGGTGTGGGGTTTACCCGTCCCCACAATTTCTCAAACTAAAATACCGTATAGTTACCTATTTCGAAGCCGGCAACTAAATGATGAAGCAGAGAAAATCCTACCTGCCCAACAATAAACTCAGATAGGCCAGGGGGTGTGGGGTTTACCCGTCCCCACAATTTCTCAAACTAAAATACCGTATAGTTACCTATTTCGAAGCCGGCAACTAAATGATGAAGCAGAGAAAATCCTACCTGCCCAACAATAAACTCAGATAGGCCAGGGGGTGTGGGGTTTACCCGTCCCCTCAATTTCTCAAACTAAAATACCGTATAGTTACCTATTTCGAAGCCGGCAACTAAATTATGAAGCAGAGAGAATCCTACCTGCCCAACAATAAACTTAGATAGGCCAGGGGGTGTGGGGTTTACCCGTCCCCACAATTTCTCAAACTAAAATACCGTATAGTTACCTATTTCGAAGCCGGCAACTAAATGATGAAGCAGAGAGAATCCTACCTGCCCAACAATAAACTCAGATAGGCCAGGGGGTGTGGGGTTTACCCGTCCCCTCAATTTCTCAAACTAAAATACCGTATAGTTACCTATTTCGAAGCCGGCAACTAAATGATGAAGCAGAGAGAATCCTACCTGCCCAACAATAAACTCAGATAGGCCAGGGGTGTGGGGTTTACCCGTCCCCTCAATTTCTCAAACTAAAATACCGTATAGTTACCTATTTCGAAGCCGGCAACTAAATGATGAAGCAGAGAAAATCCTACCTGCCCAACAATAAACTCAGATAGGCCAGGGGGTGTGGGGTTTACCCGTCCCCTCAATTTCTCAAACTAAAATACCGTATAGTTACCTATTTCGAAGCCGGCAACTAAATGATGAAGCAGAGAAAATCCTACCTGCCCAACAATAAACTCAGATAGGCCAGGGGGTGTGGGGTTTACCCGTCCCCACAATTTCTCAAAATAAAATATACCGTATAGTTACCTATTTCGAAGCCGGCAACTAAATGATGAAGCAGAGAAAATTCTACCTGCCCAACAATAAACTCAGATAGGCCAGGGGGTGTGGGGTTTACCTGTCCCCACAATTTCTCAAACTAAAATACCGTATAGTTACCTATTTCGAAGCCGGCAACTAAATGATGAAGCAGAGAAAATCCTACCTGCCCAAGAATAAACTCAGATAGGCCAGGGGGTGTGGGGTTTACCCATCCCCACAATTTCTCAACTAAAATACCGTATAGTTACCTATTTCGAAGCCGGCAACTAAATGATGAAGCAGAGAAAATCCTACCTGCCCAACAATAAACTCAGATAAGCCAGGGGGTGTGGGGTTTACCCGTCCCCACAATTTCTCAAACTAAAATACCGTATAGTTACCTATTTCGAAGCCGGCAACTAAATGATGAAGCAGAGAAAATCCTACCTGCCCAACAATAAACTCAGATAAGCCAGGGGGTGTGGGGTTTACCCGTCCCACCCTTTCTCAAACTAAAATACCGTATAGTTACCTATTTCGAAGCCGGCAACTAAATGATGAAGCAGAGAAAATCCTACCTGCCCAACAATAAACTCAGATAGGCCAGGGGTGTGGGGTTTACCCGTCCCCTCAATTTCTCAAACTAAAATACCGTATAGTTACCTATTTCGAAGCCGGCAACTAAATGATGAAGCAGAGAAAATCCTACCTGCCCAACAATAAACTCAGATAGGCCAGGGGGTGTGGGGTTTACCTGTCCCCACAATTTCTCAAACTAAAATACCGTATAGTTACCTATTTCGAAGCCGGCAACTAAATGATGAAGCAGAGAAAATCCTACCTGCCCAACAATAAACTCAGATAGGCCAGGGGTGTGGGGTTTACCCGTCCCCTCAATTTCTCAAACTAAAATACCGTATAGTTACCTATTTCGAAGCCGGCAACTAAATGATGAAGCAGAGAAAATCCTACCTGCCCAACAATAAACTCAGATAGGCCAGGGGGTGTGGGGTTTACCCGTCCCCACAATTTCTCAAACTAAAATACCGTATAGTTACCTATTTCGAAGCCGGCAACTAAATGATGAAGCAGAGAAAATCCTACCTGCCCAACAATAAACTCAGATAGGCCAGGGGGTGTGGGGTTTACCCGTCCCCACAATTTCTCAAACTAAAATACCGTATAGTTACCTATTTCGAAGCCGGAAACTAAATGATGAAGCAGAGAAAATCCTACCTGCCCAACAATAAACTCAGATAGGCCAGGGGGTGTGGGGTTTACCCATCCCCACAATTTCTCAAACTAAAATACCGTATAGTTACCTATTTCGAAGCCGGTAACTAAATTGAGGGTTGAGGGGTAGGTCAGAGTAGATATGTGCCATGCCAAATTGCGAAATTTTCAAAAGTTAAGTTAGACAAGGAAACTTGATGGACCGGGCTGGATTTAGGGCCAGCCGGTCCCCGTTTAATGATGGTGAAGCAAGCATGCCTCATCCGAGCGGCCCGTGGCGGCGGCCCGGCCGGAAAAAGGTGGTCCCCCCATATCTCTAGTTCAGTGCCTCAGGGGACGAACCCCTCAATCAGCATTCTTTTTGCCCATGTCTCTAGCTGCAACGGCTACAATGTAGCAATGTACCTGTGTTTATTTATTCCACACGCAATAGTTAACAGCGTTTCAATTCAAGGGACGATTGGAGCTCTCAATCTTTACGATATGAGGATGGCCCAGGAACGGAAATGCTTTAGAACCTGCAGTAAGTACGCATTTACAGTTGGTGTGTTGGCTTTACAGCAAAACAAATGTTTTCTAGTTACAAAAACAGGTCGGAGGTTTTTCTTGAACCGGAACAGGGTCTTTAGGCATTTTTTATCACAAAACAGGGTTTTTAACGGTTTTTTCAGTACAAATAGAATTTGAAAGCCATTTTCGCCCCAGAGTCCCTAAAAATGGTCGACAAAACCCACCTTTACACCCAAAAAAGTTCGCAAAACCCTATTTGGGATTTGAAAAAGGTCCCCCCATGGGAAACCCGCCGACACGTATGACCGCACCACCCTAATTAAACAAGCAAATTAATAATTTGTGTTGCAATGGCAGGCCCGGCTCAAACCTTCTCTCAACCAAGTTGGGTCAACTATCCGCTCGTGCAGTGCAGGCCCTAAACCAGCCGCAAGGCAAACACAAATAGAAACAGCTTAAAGATGCTTCATTCGTGAAATCGACGGCCAGCTATCAGAGAAACAAGCAGCCAATTAACGGAAACGAGCTGGCAGTGTGATTCTCAAACTGACTCCAGTGAATTCTCTGTGTGATCCTGAGCAGATGATGGAGAACGGTGGCTTCTATGTTGCTCCTCTTTCTTCTATTATGTTCTTTTAAACGAGCTATGCATGGTTTATGCTACTGCTTTGCATTTCGTCGCACACAATTTCATTCACGTACAACACACATAAGGCATTTCTCAATATATGGTACTTCGATCAACTATAAATCTGAATCTATACCGTATTGGTGTCGCCACTTTGAAAATACAGCAGTAGCACCTGTATGTGGTCATGCAGACGAGGGCAAAGCCATACATGTAACAGGGGGCTGCCCCCCCTCCCCTAGATGATTTTTCCGAACCCCCCGTCCGATTTTCTTGCAAGTAATTTTTTGAGCAGACACAAAAATCTTCTAGAATCGCCTGTAAAACAGCACTTCCTACCTGTATTTTAGCCAAAAATAGCGATTTTTCAACGATTATTAGCTAAAAATTGCTACTTTTGAGCGTTTTGTAGTACCCAACCCCCTTCCTTACAATTTAGGTTCAGACCCTAACCCCTTCCTCCCCTTCGGTTGATGAGCTTACATGTGTGGCAAGGCAACTGCCCTCACAAGACCGACTTTACCCACATTAGAAATTTTGGTTGAGTTTTGTTGTATGAAAAACAGAATGAATAGGTGTAAAAACTGCAAAATGTCACTATATAAAAAACGTATATTTTGGGTTATTATCTCCTAAAATTCCTACCCTTCTTCAGCAGCCCCACTCAGCCAAATGATGGTCCATGTCCGCCGGTATCATACAGTACAGATAAAAAATGTCCACCCGATTTTTCAAACTTTACTCAAACGATTCGTTCGTGAATTAACTAAAAAATTATAACTTCTGTGGACTACACTGATTCTTAGTTTTCGACTTATAAAATTAGACCGAGTAAGAATTTTGGCACCAAACTTGCACGCACCTAACAAGTTATCTAGTTTATTAATCCTCAAAATTTGACCCAATTCGATAAAGAAATGAATGACGAAGAACGAACCATTTGAGAAATGTTCGAAAAAGGGGTGGACATTTTTTATCTATACTGTATAAGCCGAAAATCGTTAACTTATCAACACAGTATAACGTAAAACCGCTTATCAGTTTCCTAAAATTGTTAGCATCGTTAGCAAGACTTCTTAGCGGGATTTGTCCTCTGATTCGCTGCCGCAATAGCTGCACACATAACCAACAAGAACAGTACATAGACGAGTTCGCTTTCTTGTGTGGATGCATGGCCTCATTAATAGGTCTGGAATAGGTTTAGTGAAACGTAAGGATATTCAATGACAATAAAGAATCACTGTGGCATTCCCTGTCTGGCTTAAGTTCAGGCCCCAAACTTGTTCCAGAAGAGACCAAAGTCTCTTGAGGACATACATGTAGTTTGGGATTTAGCCCCAGGCCCGATTTCGGACAAAAACCCTAGCCGGATTCGGAGGGTTCCAGAACCCTGAAACCCTTTTGGGAAAAAATACAAAAATTAAGAATGCCCAAATACTAACTGGCGACAAAGACATGGTTTCTAGGCGGTTTTCAAACCCTAATTAGGGTTTTAGAAGTGGTAAACAGGGTTTCGAGATTTTATAAACCGTATTCAGGGTTTCAAAATCCGTAATTTGGTTTTCTAAAACCCTAATTAGGGTTTCTGACTTCTGAAGCATTGAATAGGGTTTCGCAACCCTAATTTAGGTTTCTGAAACCCTACTGTAAATAGCGTTTCTAAGGCCCTAATCGGGTTCCGGAACCCTAATTTGGGGTTGGCCACAAAATGTAACGTTACAAGGTAACGAAATGCCGAATGTAAAAAAAACGCTGAAAGTCAAAACGTCGAAAGTCAGAATTGGGCTAAAATGAGTACCATACATTTTTGAATGGGGATTTTTACAGTATCAGTGTTCGCCTGTTTAGGGTATGGTGTCAGCGTTAATATTCATTGTTTATTACTCTCATAATAGAAAGAAGGATGATCCTCTAATCATACATGGGCCGCGGGGGGTCCGGGGGGTTTGCCCGCCCCCAACTTGGGCTCGACCCCCTCCAAACGACCCCACCCACCCACCTGAAGCCGACTTTTGTTCCTGACCCCACCCACCAAAATCGCCGCGACCCCCAAACCGGGAGGCCCACCCCCAAATTTTCGGATTTTGACTACCCCAACTCATTTTTCCGGCCCATGTATGCTTCTAATACTCTGTCTCTCAATTATATTGAAAACTGAAGTAGCTAAGCGTTCGTATTAAAGTGTAGATACAACACCTGTACATTTCTCACCTTCCAGACAGACTCGTCATGTCGTCACTGTAGAATCAGTCCAAATCTGATGCGTCAGTGGGGGACAATCACTTGTCACAACCAAACCTTCCGTATGCGCTACCCTACCAAAATATATAGATTACTAACTTTTAAGGGCATACATGTAACACGTCATACACCGAAGGGGAGAGGGTTGGGGGTCTGGCGCAGACAGCGGGGTCAGAGCCAAAATTTTGGGAGGGGGTTGGGTACTAAAAACGCTTAAAAATCGCATTTTTAAGCTAAAAATCGTCAAAATCGCTAATTTGGGCTGAAATACAGCTAAAAAGCGCTGTTTTACAGGCGATTTTAGTGTCTGACATTGAAAAAAAATCGCAAAAATTTACTCAAAAAATTACTTGCCAGCAAAATCGTCTCGGGGGGTCTGGCCTAAGTCGCATGGGGGCAGCCCCCTGTTACATATATGTTTAAGGTAACTAACAACAGGATATTTTCGTATGGGAAAAAATTAAATAATAACTAGGTGTTTAGTATTTGCCCATAGGTGGTTACCCCTAGCTAGAAAGATCAACCTCCTCACCTTTAAGACAGTTTAAGGACCGAAATTACAAGTACTAGTACCAGTCGGGTTTCAGAAACCCAAATTAGGGTTCCGGAACCCTATTTAGGGCTTCTAAAACCCTAATTGCGGTTCCGAAACCCTGTTTCGGACCTCTGAAACCCTTATCAGAGCTTCTGAAACCCTGTTTGCAGGTTTACAAACCAAAAATAGGGTTTCAAAAAAGTCCCCCCAGAATCCGGCAGGGGGTGGGAATTTTCTCCGAAAATCGGGCCTGGGGAGAAACCCCCCATTCCCCACAACTACATGTAATATGCCATAAACGGCGTTAAGTGCCTGACTGTGGTAGTATAATATGTTACCACATGCAACAGGTCATCCGCTGAAGGGGGTTGGGGGTCCGGCGCTGACCGGGGGTCTGAGCCCAAATTTTGGGAGGGGGTGGGGCAGTAAAACCGCTCAAAAAACGAAAAAATCGCATTTTTTGGCTAAAAATCGCCAAAAATCGCTAAGAAATGCAGCTAAAAGTGCTGTTTTGCAGGCGATTCTGGCAATTTTTGTGTCTGAAATTGCAAAAAAAATCGCAAAAATTTGCTCAAAACATTACTTGCCAGAAAATCGGAGGGGTGTCGGCAAAATGGTCTCGGAGGGGATCCCCATCCAGGGGGTCTTGCGTAAGAAGGATGGGGGGGCAGACCCCCAGTCCCCCTGTTACATGTATGGACGTTACCCGCTGTAATTCTGTACAGGAAAATAAAAGTATAATTAAGAGCCGGTTTATATAAGGGTCGACTCTTCCCGGACAAATCTCAACTTTTTGTCTCCGATTTGGCTGAAATTTTCTATTTTGTTTTAATTTGACCTAAAAAGACATTTTATCACCTTCCCGGCCATTTTTGAGAGGGTCACTTTTTCGATCCTCTCACAGATTTCGAGTCATAACTCGGGACCAGATGATCGTAGGAACTTGCGAATTGCAGATTTAGAATCAGAAAAGTATTCTCTTTCAAATGATACCCTAATCGACTGCATTGCAGAGAAAAATTTTTTTTCGAACCCCTTCCGGGACCGATTTGACCCCCCCACCGTCAATAGTCCGACTATTTTATTTCATGGAAATGTAGCGCTATGTTTTTTCTTTCGATTAAAGAAAAAAAATCGAAAAAAAAAGTAACCCATAATCGAGTTTTGGGGCCTTGAAAGTTGAAAATCAAAAAAAATTCCTTATAATGGATTGCACACTGTAAACAACACAACTTGGTCAGTTTTGAATCGAATTCGGAGATCTTTGGCACACGCATTGTACTGTTCATCTTGCACATAGCTCACAAACCTGGTCCTGGTTGCCGCTGTTTAACACGAGTTTTATGCTTATTTTGTTTATTATTTTCAGTTTCACAAACAATTTCTCGGTTTCATTTGATGTTTCTCATGATGGGCATCCGAATTGTCTTTTTGAAAGGAATTAGAGCTGGAAATCGGGCCGGCTCAACCCAAGCAATGCCTAAGCGAAGGATAGTTCAATTCATGGTTCATGAGTGGATTGCATACTGGTGCATGCCAAGTTCAATTATTATGTCAGAAACAGCCGATTTTGCAGCAGGTGACAAATAATTTGTTAATCTAGTTTAGTTTGTCACACCTATATACGTACAAGTATAAGTATGGATGTCTGTCTAAGATGGATAGGATATGAATGTAATATGAACTGTTTCAGACAAAGACTATTTTTATGCTGTGCACATTCTTACAAGTCATGCCGCCCATAGTGGCATCAAGTTCTCCGCCCAGCGTGCTTTTATCAGTTTCTGGGGGAAGAAAAGAAGATTGGCTCCAGTTAAGCTGCCAAGAAATCCTATATCTCCTGGAACCAACATAACCTATACATTTTGGGGATGCGACGTTGGTGAAATCATGTCTGTACAACTGTTTGTAGATGACCTGGACATCTTGAAAGTGTATGATATTTGGTATGTTTCACATACTATCAAAACGTATAATGTACATACAAACCAACATACATTCATTTTAGGTCTGTATCCAACATTTCAATCAGTGTCATGCCTAGGGCCCGACCGGATACAAATTTCTGCCGGATCCGGATCCGGATCCGGATATGCCCATATCCGGCTGGATCCGGATCCGGATATGCCGGATATCATTGATCAACTTAAAAATTTTTACAATGCAATATACCACATACAGGGTGTCTAAAAAATGATCACATTTCTTTTTACTGCTATTTCCGCAAATTTTGACCAAATAGGCCGAAATTTGGACTATAGGTGCCAAACTTCGGGGAATTTTATGCGTTAAAGTTTGGTGCACTAGGCTTGACTAATTCTCGAGAAATTTCAAAAAAAGTAAAAGTTGGTAATTTCAATAGCGAAAAGCCGGTCCGCGAAAAAACGTTATATTACATTATCGCCTAAACTCTAACGATAGCGTTGGAGTTCATGCGTCAATTTTATACACACGAATTACCCTGAACTTCTGCGTTTACACTCCAAATTTCATCCAATTCCGACAAAAAATAGGAAAGATACAGGAAAAGGAAATGTTTCCATTTTTCGCTGGCCGGCTTTCACTATTGCAATTACCAAATTTCACATTTTTTAAATTTCTCGGGAATGAGTCAAGCCTAGTGCACCACACTTTAACATATAAAATTCCCCGAATTTTGGCACCTATGGTTCAAATTTCAGCCTATTTCGTCAAAATTTGCGGCTTTCAAGCTAATTTTGTTCAAATTTTCTGGCCCTGATTGGGCCGTGGCTCAACCAGAGATCTAAGAATTTAATACTTCATTTTGCAAAATCCTGAGCAAGCCAATAAGTAAGGGGAAGACAAATACGGACATATTGTACAGGTAAAAAGGGTTTACGAGAAGCCTTACTCTAAGTGGCAAAGATAAACCACCAGTGATGTACAATGTATGTGCAAAGCGATTCCGCACTCTGGTGATATTTTGAGAGTGGATTTTTAGCATTTTGTGCAGTTAAATAGCGAAAAGTATCCTAAAATGACTGGAACTAATCTAATTTTATGTTAAAATACGTAAAAAATCACGTTTTCTCATCTGTGACTGATATCCGGCATATCCGGCAGGTAATATCCGGATCCGGTACCGGATCCGGATATGCCCATATCCGGCCGGATCCGGATCCGGATATCCGGTCGGGCCCTAGTCATGCCAAGCCGCAGATTTTACATGATACAAATTCCCTCCAGCCAGCAGAGCCTAAATGGAATGCGTTTTATCCGTACTTGGCACGTTTTGGATAGCTAGACCACTGAAAATACTTTATTTGGCTGAAATCGCCTCAATAACGTCAATTCATGCTTAGTGCAATGTACTTTAGCATAGCAGTATGCAAATCAATTTTTCAAAGTAAATTTGATCTGTTGGGTACAGTCAAACCCAGACATGGGCAAAGGGGGCTGAGGGGGGTTGGCCCCCCTCAGGCTCTGACCTACCCCCTTCAGCCGGCCGCTACTCCCCTTCAGGAATTTTTTGTAAGAGTTTTGCATAGAAAATTATGATAAAAATATGCCTGGATTAGGTGTAAATGAGCTAAGAATTGCTTATTTTAACTTATTTTAATGAAAAATAAGCCAAAAAAAACCTTGATTTTAGCCAAAAAACGGACTTTTTGGCTTACCACCCCGTCAGCCCCCCAGGCGCTCCCACCCCCCCTCAGCCCCCTCAGGAAATGAAAATTCTACCCCCCCTCAGCCGAAATGCTAGCCCATGTCTGCTCAAACCCGGTAAGTGCAACACGCTATATCCCAAATTTTCGTTGCATTTATGGAGGTGTTGCAAATATCAAGAGAGTAACAGAGTCTAAGCAGTCTCTGTAAATATTCCTTAAAGTGCACAATGCTTGATGCTTATTTCTTGTAGGTACCAAGTAAGCAGAAGTTTATTTAATGCAAACGTTTCCAACTATCCTTCGCTTAGGCATTGCTTGGGTTGAGCCGGCCCGATTTCCAGCTCTAATTCCTTTCAAAAAGACAATTCGGATGCCCATCATGAGAAACATCAAATGAAACCGAGAAATTGTTTGTGAAACTGAAAATAATAAACAAAATAAGCATAAAACTCGTGTTAAACAGCGGCAACCAGGACCAGGTTTGTGAGCTATGTGGAAGATGAACAGCACAATGCGTCTGCCAAAGATCTCCGAATTCGATTCAAAACTGACCAAGTTGTGTTGTTTACAGTGTGCAATCCATTATAAGGAATTTTTTTTGATTTTCAACTTTCAAGGCCCAAAAACTCGATTATGGGTTACTTTTTTTTTCGATTTTTTTTCTTTAATCGAAAGAAAAAACATAGCGCTACATTTCCATGAAATAAAATAGTCGGACTATTGACGGTGGGGGGGTCAAATCGGTCCCGGAAGGGGTTCGAACAAAAATTTTTCTCTGCAATGCAGTCGAGTACGGTATCGTTTGAAAGATAATAACTTTCTGATTCTAAATATGCAATTCGCAAGTTCCTACGATCATTCGGTCCCGAGTTATGACTCAAAATCTGTGAGAGGGTCGAAAAAGTGACCCTCTCAAAAATGGCCGGGAAGGTGATAAAATGTCTTTTTAGGTCAAATTAAACCAAAGTATGAAATTTCAGCCAAATCGGAGACAAAAAGTTGAGATTTGTCCGGAGGTTAAGGAGCAAAAGTCGATTCCTAGAGAAACCGGCTCTTAAATTATATCTGAATGAGCTCCAAATACCTACTTTAACCCTTTCTTGATGAATTACCCAATTTTTGCTCATCATCGAAATTGGAAGGAAGAGTACCAATGGTCAGAGGGGTTAACCCAATTTTTGCTTATCATCCAAATTGGAAGCTTCAGTAATCAGGGGTGAACCTGAGTTTGTTGTACACCGCTCTGGAACACTTGTTTAGCATGACAAATACACGTTATATTTTAGACAAGAACAAACAAGAAAACCTATGCAGAGAAAAGGCAACTAGGCACAAAAGTTAACATATTTGGTTCCCTCAGTAGCCGGCCAAATCGATAATTGGTCTGGCCGACGCACCATATACTGATGCGTCTCTAGGGTACTTTTATGTTTGGAAAACAGGTCCTTCAATGCGTACCCTATGCTAATGCGTATCTAGGGGTACTTTTATATTTGGAAAACAGGCCCTTCGGTGGGTAAACCTATACTGATGCGTCGGCCAGACCAATTGTCGATTTGGCCGGCCACCAAGGGACCCAGACTGTTGACTTTTTTTACGGGAAACGATACCTAGAAGAAACTGTGTTCGTCAACGTGCAGAATAATTATTAATCAGTTAAGTGACAAATAACAAAGCAAATAAAGAGATAAACCTGTAGGTTTAACTGGTTGTCGGCACTCCAGCAACAAGACAACGTCAAGTCAATCAGCAACCTTATTCGCAACCTGCCATTACGTTACAAGCCTGCACACAATAAACGAGTAGAGCCAGAATCAACAACCGAGCCAGGCCTTGCCTCTGGTGTCCCTACTCCGCGAAAGAAGGTAGGCCAGCCGGCTGGTAAACACGCAACTGGAAATAACACTATTCGACCTCTAAAGCCTGAAACAGAAGAAAGAAAAAACCGTTTAGGCAATCACATGGGTGGCAAGATTTTTGAAACACTACCTGCATCTTCGGATATCGTAAATTCTTTCTTTTTAGCCATCAATAAAACACCATACGAGAGAAAAAACTCATCACAAACAGACCAGAAAATACTTCATGAGAAAAAACACAGACAAGAGTATTCTAAATAGGAGAATTGTTACTTTTACAGTACAGAATAAATGCATTTTGATTGATTTCATTCAAATTAATCGTCCTCCTTTTTTGAATTTTGTTTTTACGCGCCTACAGCCAAAAACGAATGGCTGTCGTGAAAAAACTTCACGACAACCGAGTTGGCTGTCGTGAAAAAACTTCACGACAGCCAAAACCAAATTCTTTCGTGCTCTAAAAAACTTCACGACAGCCAAAAAATTTGGCTGTCGGGAAGCGGTTCACGACAGCCATTCAACGCAAATTTACTTCACGACAGCCAGATTTTTTTTCTGTCGTGAAGCCACTATAGTGGTGGGTACGTTGCAAGGGGATATAGTGGGGTTTAAATTTGACTTTTTGACTGTTTACTCTTGTTATGCATAAATAGAAGGAAGCTTGCTTCACATTGTATTGCTTGTAGCCATAAAACAAATTTGATATTTCAGTATGAATTAATAAATTAAATTTATTTTTAAGGAAATGGAGCACCACCATGCTTGTCTGTTTTCAGACAAGCATATTTCATGTGGTTCAGATATTAAGCACGCATCTGACGTCAACAAGTCAGCTGATTGGAGAAAGCTATCTGAATGACACAGACTCCTACGCAAATGTACGTACATTGAATTCACAGTGATGAAGTACTATAGGTCACAACCAAAAAAATTGTAAGGGAGTGTGCATAATAACGTAATTGCATTTTTGGCCTTTTTCCGAGCCCCGCTCCCCCAGTAATGGGCGTAATAATTTGCCGACCCCTAACCCGAAATTACGTAATGATTTTGGCTACCCTACCCCCTCCCAAAGTTTCAAAATTTGGAGTTGGATCCAATCTAAACCTGTTTATCAAAGTTATATTGAGAAAATGTAAGCTGATGTCTTTAAAGCAAGACTATTTACATACACGTACCTGTACTGTAGTTAAAAAAAATAAAAATTATGGCTACTTTGGTGGTTTTTGCTCTTTTTTAAGATGCAACCTGAAAATTTCGTTAGAAAATTGCTAGCCCCACCCCCACCGTAATAAGTACTGCAATTTGAATATGTTCTAATGATTTGATGAACTGCACTCCCTCACATGCGATTACGTAATTTTTGCACGGCCCCTCCTAACGCATACACGTCTTCAGCTGCGCAAAAACTTCTTCTGTCGGATTGTTAACAAACAGCCTTGTGAAACAGCCTTTCATCCGATATTGTAAAATCACTGTCGGTCTCAAACTTTCGTTCCAAACTGGCCAAATTGGATCTATCAAGGTTTTTGAATGGAACGGCTTTCGAGCTGGGCAATCGGTCCAGTCCGCCAACTGCCCAGAAGTACGTAATGTATGTACCGTATGCTGTGCTTTGTTGTATAATCTTTCAAACTTTCAATTCAACACAAAAAGCACACTGAAAAGAAACTGAGCTAACCCATTCATTGGTCGAGTGCAAGGGTCAACTTTATAAAGCGATCACTAACAGAACACAACTGGTAATTACGTACTATGATTGGATCTTGGCTAAAAGCTTGCACAAAGCAATAAGTCCAAATATTCGCTTAGGAAGTTTAACAACGATTAGCGTACTGTAGCGTGTTAGAATTCAAGCTTCACCTTGTCAAGCGAAAGGAACCTGTCTGACCAGTTCTTCCAAAAAAGAAGCATTTACTGCACAATAGCAACGCAATGGATTCAATTCTTACTGGACCGACTGTATTTCAGACTCTCAGACGCTCCCAGAAGCGCGATGTATGCTTTGGTTAATGTGAAAATGCGAGGAAACCAATGCTCAATTTTGGCACTTTTCGAAATTTTAAGCTCGATTTTTTCGCGCAAATCAAAAATGCCCATGATAACTTTTTTACATTCTTATAGGACAGGTGTTGCTCCATTAGATCCACCAGATGACGCCTCTAGGCAGGCACCTCCAAGCGAGAAAAATGACCTCAAAGTTGGGGTCTTTTTGACCGATTTTTCGCGAATAATTCGAAAGCGAAAAAAGCAATGGAGTTGAGATTTTATCAGGAGATTCTACAAAGAAAGACACATCTTTTGATGTATTCGCCGTTCAATTTGGACCACTGGTTAGAAAGTTATGGGCAAAAAACGATTTTTGCAGCAAAAATCACAAAAATTATCATAATTCTGCTGTATGGGGGAATATGCAACAACCATCTCGCACGTGTCGTTTCTACGGTTGGACGCATATATGCAATATGCAATATCAAACAATGCATATATGCTTGGTTTTTGGCATGCATATATGCATATGCAGTATCATATGCATGCAAAATTCCAATATGCAAAAGTCATATGCAAATTGACCCTGATATCAGAATTTTGCATATTTTTGTCAAAGGTGTCACCGACTTTTCGTGCTGTATACCAAGTTTCTGAAGAACGTTAAACTATTCAAATATAGTGTTGGCCGCAAAAAAAGACCGCCTGTCCTTTTTTCGAGTTCTTTGAATGATTTCAAATGGCCGCCATTCTGACAATTTTCAACCGAACGAAGATATTTTGGGTTCATTGTTAAGAGTTTGATTTGGCCAAGTCCAAGCCTGCTAGGCTTCTATAGCCTCGAGTTATGCCCTTCCAAAATCAACGGGCCCGATTTTTCAGACGTCAATTTTGAACATAAATATTTCACTAACCCTTCGTCGGAGCTTTCCGAAATTTTGCGGGTTATTGATTGTTTATCTGGACTTATGAACCTGCCGAGCTCAGCTTTCTAACACAACCGGTTAAAATCTGGCAGATTTTTAGTTTCAGTCAAGGTGAAAAATTGGCATTCTCAAATATGAGGATGTTATCCCTTGCACAGAAAGCAGGGTTATACGAATAGTAAACTCATGGATTACAATCGCCTCAACTAAGGAAACACAATTAACAATTAACACCTAAATTAGGCCATGAAACTGTGCTTTATGTTTAGAGGGCACCACCCTCATTTTTGACAATGCTAATTTTTCACCTTGACTGAAAGTAAAAAT
The DNA here is from genome assembly GCA_030248155.1 of Sabatieria punctata. NCBI lineage: Eukaryota > Metazoa > Nematoda > Chromadorea > Araeolaimida > Comesomatidae > Sabatieria > Sabatieria punctata. Next base: position 26,355 of record JASANB010001216.1, read on the forward strand.
CCGCCAGATTTTAACCGGTTGTGTTAGAAAGCTGAGCTCTTCAGGTTCTTAAGTCCATATAAAGTTTGGTTAACCTGCAAAATTTGGAAAAATCCGGTGAAGCGTTCTTGAGATATTTACGTTCAAAATTGACGTCTGAAAATTCGGGCCAGTTCATTTCTACTGTTTCCCAGCAAGTTAATAACAAATAGCAAGTTAATTAATTTTTGGGCGAAATCGGGTAGCAAATAGCAAATTCCTAGCAAGTTAATTTTGGGCAAACCGCCGCCTAGCAAGTAAATAGCGAGTTTATTTCGGATTGAGAGAGCGAGAAATTTGCTAGGAATTTGCTAGCAATTTACTAGGAATTCACTAGGCTCAGACATATTCCTCCATTATCCCTATCTTTCCCCGCTTGGCTTGGGACCTGATAATCTGCCAGGATCCTTGGTTGGTTACGCTACGCATATAGCTAGAGTAGCGCTATAGCCAAGTATGGACAAAAGTCAGTCTGTAGGCTGATAGTAGATTCGGCAAATAGAAAACTAAACTACTGTTACGGAGCTCCTGTGTTCATGTTAAGGATAAAGTTAGAGAAAATTCTTGCTTGTGCTTCTCTTCCTGCTGTTGTTTGTTCAGCTCATTGAAACTGAGGTACAATGTATAGTTTTGATTTTAAATGGTACCGGAGTTTTCCACTTATAAGACAAATAGGAAAATGCCCAAATAGGTCACTTTTCACGCCCTTTTGAAGACCATGATCTTATAATAACTGTGGTGGTCTTATAATCGGAAAATCTCGAAGAAAATCATTTGGTTGAGCGCAAAATTTGTAGTAAATTCTAGCAAATTGATAGCAAATAGATAGCAAATTTCTAGCAAATAACAAGTTAATAACAAATTAAATTAGAAATTGCGGTGCCTAGCAAGTACATAGCTAGTAAATAAAATTCCCAACAGTTACAAGCAAGTTAATAGCAAGTTAATTAGAAAATTAATTAACTGGGAAACAGTATTCATTTCGGAAGGGCATAACTCAAGGCTATAGAACTAACAGGCTAAGATTTGGCCAAAACAAACTCTTCTTAACAAATAATAGTAATCATGCCAAAAATATTTTCATTTGGTTGAAAAACGACGGGATAGCGGCAAACTATTTGAAATTATTCGAAAAACTAAAAATGGCCAGGCGGTCTCTTTTGGCTAACACTGTAGTTGTTTTATCTATTTGGCATTGAGAAATCCATAAAGTACATGTAAACTCCTCCAAAAAGTACAAATTTCAAAGATTTGGCCGATTTCTGGTTTTGGGCTGAGCAAAAATGAAACAGTTTATTTAGCGAATTTGCTAATTTCTGAAAGCACCTCATTGCTCCATGAATATCTGGAGTTTTTAGCACAATTGTTCAAACTAGGGTGATACAACGAACATCCCAAAAACAACCAAACAGACTATATTTTTTGTTTATAAGAGTCGCCATGTTTTTGCTAATTTTTATCGAATTAAAAATAAAAAATCAAACATAGAAAGCCCTTGAGGCAAGTGTCGGCACGCCAAGCCAACAAAGTTTATTTCTATCTGTTTACACTGATCTCAAGCACAAGAACTCCTCAAATATATAGAAGCGGTTTTAAATAAGCCCAGACAGTATTGTGATATATGTATGTGTAATAATAGAAGGTAAAGAAGGAAAGCTAGACAGATATAAAAACACAATCGACGATGATAGATGCATTACAATGGAAAGAAAAGATGAAGGCTAGATGACATAATATAATAGCAGAATGGCACAATAGTATTAATAACGATAAGGAAATACGTAAACTATTGTAGAAGCCTGTCTAAGAAAGGAAAGATAGGAGAGCAGACAGATGAAAGAAGCCCGATGACAGCTAACAAAGAATATCGCTTTCGGTAGCTCGCGATAGTCGCGACACTCCGGACACAAGAAATTAAGCAAAAATGATTAAAACATCCTAAATTGTTTTTCCTTTCTGTTTCTTGACCGATTGATTGATGAAACGTCGTCTCAATATGGTGTAGACATGGCAGACGTGCTGCACCAATATTTGTACCAGTGGTGGAAGCAATGGTACAGTGATTACAATTAAAATAATAATGAGGGCAAGCACACCAATTGCTGCCAGCCAGTTCCCTGCAAACCAGCTAGCAAATATTCCAAGGTCTACAGTTCCAGCCGAGTCCTTCCCAGCTATAATATTGCTAATCGTCCCAAGCCGCTCTTTATTTATGAAAACAAGAGTTGATTCAATTCGAAATTCAGTTTGTCCTGCTGTAACGGTTCCACTTGGTAATGGCAGCTACTTCTGGAACAAGCTTGGTAGATTGAGTTCTAGCGGTGAGACAGAGTCACGATTTGCAGCAGCTTTGTGTGCTTGTGCCAGAACCAGGACCGGGTTAGACTTTTATGTGCCTTCAGTAAGTAGCAGACACAACACAACACACGGACGCGTAGACAGAATAGGCGACCGTACTACACAGCAACCAAACAACACAACAACGCTGGTCGGCCAGAGCCTACAGAAAACCCAGCGCTACAACACACAGCAGCGTACAGAGCCATCGCAGCAGCGGCCCAATCGATATCCGACAGGCCTCTGTGACGGAAGTGGGCGGAGCTAGATCCATCAGTCTGACAGTTCAGCCGCAAACCAACGCCGGAGCCCAAACAACAGTCCTGTCCGATGGCAATTGCAGGCCATTCGAGCTGGGGACGTTACAGAGCTCCCTTCTGAGGCTTGACGTCCTCGGCAAGCGCTGTATGTAAGCTCGAATGGACTGTTGGCAGCGCCGCTCCCTTCTGAGGCTTGAACTTCTCAGTAGATCTTGATCTGGGTCGACTCTTCTTTTCTGGCCTTAAACAGCTGCTTCGCTTTTGACACAGTTATACAATAGAATACCAGGACAAAATAATTGCGTTCAGGGAACAAACAAGTAACGAGTGAATATAAAAACCTAACATAGTGAATATTGACATTTTCAATAAACACGATAACAACAATAGAATGATGAGAATTCAACCTTCTCCCTGACGCGGTCGGCATGGGAGCACAAAATCGGCGTTTGTCCCATTTCCAGCGATCAGACACTTGTCTTGTTTTCCGTTGAACTCACTAGGATTTGGATGCAAGCAGCTGCTCACATCCACCCTCGGCGTTCCAAAGCTGAGCTTGTTGAGTGTGAAAATAACCGATACCTCTATCCTCTTGGACGTCACTTTGGTCACTTCTGTACCTGACGGCCACTGAGGTCGGTTTTTCCATTGACTCCATGTAGCATTGACTTTGTCTTTCCATCTGTGTCGATCCATCACCCAACTCATTTCCTCATCAATAGCACTTTCCCAACGATTCTTTCCTTCAGCCGTTCCCTCTGGCTTGCACTGATTGGCCATCACTAGCACATTCTCCTTTCTCTCCCTCACTGGCTTTTGAGCTTTGTCTGGCGAGTAGACCACTTTGGCTTCTGTTGTAGATGAGGAGATACCAATGTTGTCTTTCTGGAGTGTAGCGGCGAAGGTTGGCGAATAGTCGACACCAACTAGACGCTTTTCAGTACAGTACAACCAAGGCTGCACTGTGCTCTCAGCGAACTGGTCAGATTCTTTCTTCATTGGGGTGTAGTCTTTATTGGTGATGTCTGGCTGCGAAGAACTGTTCTTTTCGGCACCAGAACTCTTGCCACTGGCTTCAAACTCCATTTTTCTTCCATCACTCACTTCTTCCACTGTAACTTCTTTCAACGGCTCATCTTCAGAACTATCAGACAAACTCAATTGCTGCTGAGCCTCTTCATTCCGTTCCTGCACCACTTGTACACTCGGCGCTTCACTGAACACATATGAGCTTTTGGCCACTACCAATTTCGGCTCTTCTGTCACCATAACTGCTACCTCTTGTCTCTTTGTGTCTTCAAACCATTCTTCAGCCCATTCGAAACACTCATCTTCCAAACAAACAATTTCAGCCATACGAACTGGTGACATCTTTTCTTGAGGCAGTGACAGGCAGTCGAACCATGTAGCCATAGTGTTCCTGAGTTTGGCCATGGACAATTGCAGCGGTTTCATTATTCTAGCAGCATACTTGACATTGCTAGAACCCACGGCTTTTCTTATCCACTGATTGTCTACTGCAGCTCTGAACCATTCATGAAGTTCTTGAAGCTGATCGATGTTGGCAGCGCAAATACATGCTTCAGCATCACTGGCTGTGGTCATGTTTCTTTTGCTTTGATTGAATTGGAAATTAAGCTCGTACCATTCATGCATCTTTTTGTCCCACTGGTGAAGGGCTCTTTCTACTTCTTGCTGGTTGGTGGTTGGCGCTTTTCTCTGCTTCTTGGCGCGTCTGCTAGCGGCGGTGTGTGGTTGGTCTTTGTGGACTTCACTGAGGCTTTTCTTGTCTGCCGTATTTGGTCTGCTTTGCACTAGATCGTTGGTCTGAATCCCTGCTCCTTCTACTTCTCCAAAACTACCAAGCAGTTGAGACGAAATAGGATCACCTGAAGTGTCATCTTCGACCGCAAGCTGTGAGTCAGTTGAGAGGTCTCCAATTGACGCAGCGCGTTTCGTTAGTGGTACATCGAGCGACACATCGAACGCGCGGCTCTCTTCTAGCGGGGCGTTGGATTGTCCTCCTCTCGGTTCCTCACTACACGACAACCGACGGTGCTCAATGGTAGCCTGTCCAGTGCCCTCGGTGCTCTCTTGGTCAACAGACGACAAACTTTGAACCATTTTTCGCTCCATATCCTTCTCTTTCATCTTCTTTTTCGATCCTTCAATCTCGGTGCATGAACCTCCATTTGTAACGGTTCCACTTGGTAATGGCAGCTACTTCTGGAACAAGCTTGGTAGATTGAGTTCTAGCGGTGAGACAGAGTCACGATTTGCAGCAGCTTTGTGTGCTTGTGCCAGAACCAGGACCGGGTTAGACTTTTATGTGCCTTCAGTAAGTAGCAGACACAACACAACACACGGACGCGTAGACAGAATAGGCGACCGTACTACACAGCAACCAAACAACACAACAACGCTGGTCGGCCAGAGCCTACAGAAAACCCAGCGCTACAACACACAGCAGCGTACAGAGCCATCGCAGCAGCGGCCCAATCGATATCCGACAGGCCTCTGTGACGGAAGTGGGCGGAGCTAGATCCATCAGTCTGACAGTTCAGCCGCAAACCAACGCCGGAGCCCAAACAACAGTCCTGTCCGATGGCAATTGCAGGCCATTCGAGCTGGGGACGTTACACTGCTGGACAGTTAACTTTACATTGTTCATTGACATGAGCGGTGTTGAAATTCAGAGTTGTTGTTGCTACAGTTCCTGATGGTGAACAAAGAGTGGAGAAGGTAGCTACTCCGCATGTAACATGTGCCAGTGCTTCACCGTGATCAGTTAGACATTCGAAATTCAATTTAGCTCCTGTTAGGCAAGAATAACAGCCACCAAACTCACGAGGTTTGATGGTGCACATATTTTTACTTATCTTTGTGGCGAGACGTAATCCTTCAAGGCTTATTTGTAATTCCAGTGAAGCGATGTTGCTAAATTCTGCTTCTAATTTAGTTCCAGTTCCTATGATAGTGAGACCACTAGTAGTGAGAGGCAAAATATATTCAATTTGATTGAATAGTGGTTCCAGTTCTCGCTCTGCACATGAGCAGGATACTTGAGTATCTTGACCTTGGCATTGGCAGGCATCGTGTGGTAAGTAGCAGTCAAATTTGAGAGCCTTTTCTCGGTTTGAGCATTGTAATTCCCCTACAGTTCCTGACACCGGTTGTCCAGCTGCTGAGGCCCGAACCATAACAGTTTTAGTGCCGTCGGTAAGAAACTCACTGCCGAGGATTGGGACGGGGGGTGAGGTGACTGAAATTAATGTGACTTTTAGGTTCTTCCATGATTTGCCCACTCCTGGTCGTAGGTTGAATTTATGTTGCTGCATGGCTCCTTGTATGACTAGTCTAGCAGTAGCTTGAACTTTGTATACCCAAATAGGGCACGAAAATACTTCAAACGTTGTGTCAGATGCGGGTGTGGCATATGTACGATAGAATAGACAAGCAGATGAGCATAAAAAGCAGCCACAAGCTGCGCAACCACAAGATTCAAGACAATAAGTAAAACCAGGTTTGTCGTTGGCATATGAGCCCAGTTCATGGATTCGTGAATTAGTATTCACGTCTCCACACTTGTTTCCTGTACAGGACCCTGCCCCAGAGCATCGTTTTGTAGCATCCACCTTTAGGTTAAAGGATCTTGTATAGTACTCATTTTTGTGTTGACATTCTAAGGTAATTCGTTCTACTTCGATTGATAATGTTCCCAAGGGCTCTCCATTGGGATCATTGACTAATAAACAGGAATCTTGGCCTTGAGGTGCGAGCGCTAACCGAGTTGTCTCCGTCAGTATGCATTCCATGGAGCCACTCGGTTGTACAGTGCACACCGATCTTTGTGCAGTTAGTGTGGAAACTTCGGCACAACCAGAAGTTTTGCTGATGCTTGAGAGAACGAAAAGGAGACACATGGAAACAATAGCGATAGTAGTATATCGCTGTGGTCGAATCATTGGATTCCGAGAGACCATGGTTTCTGGAGGTGCTTCGTAAGTAGCCTCATTATCATCAGTAGTGTGTTGAACAGTAGTAACTAATGGTAAATAGAGTGTCTCAAAGGCCTTTGATCAGAGACGACGACCAAGAATGTTGAGTAAACGGCAGAACATATAGGAAATGGTAGCGCAATATAGACAGGCGCCACAAAGGTGTTTGGTGATCTTCAAGACAATGTAGAGCACTGAGGAGAACAGATACAAAAGGATAAGAATCAAGAAGAGAGCCCATTTGGGAGCGCATTGTGGGTTTGTAAGTTGCGCTCGGCAAAAATAGCAGGTCACCATTTCACAGTATGGGACCGCAGGGCACTGAAGTTGTAAACTTTTAATTTTATAGCCATTGGCCCATATGGTAGCGGTATAAGTCGCATGGTATAAGCTAATTTCTGCAGGAAATACGAGTTGTACCTTGATTTTTGGCTGGCGAACTTGGTAACAGAAGGGTGGTGAGCAAACTTCTAATAGTCCCAGTTTAGAGACCAAATTTAGTTGAACTCCACCTTTAATGCATATCATTGTGCAATCCTGACATTCATTATTTTGTGCAGTTGGAAGTAGTGGGCCATAATATGTGCTTAACACAGTTCCCCATGCATCAATTGGAACTTCTCCATCTTCGGATACAAAAAAGATAGCTTCATTATGTCTGTAGAAACAAAACATAGAACCAGTTCGTGCACAAGAGTGATTGGCACAAAAGCTAGTAGAACCAGTGCGAGTCCCATTCCCAACACACACATATTCATTTATGCTGGGTTCCCTACGTCTGAGTTCCAGTTGCTTTACAAAATGCTTTGTTCCATCATAAAGTTGAATTTGAGACAAGTAACCATGTATAGGTGAAGGGTTGCAGTGCGTAGTCTTTGAAAAGGAGCAAATATTAGGTTTGGCGTTAGAGAGGATCGTTCCAATGTGGCCTGTAGAAGTAAGTGTGGGGCCCTGATAGTGAGAACATTCATCTGCCCAGTCAGGACAAGGGCATTTGGGACCACATCTACCTGGAGAGATTATGTGTCCATGGGGACATTCAATGAATCGAAAACAAAGGTTGTTGTTAGCGGATTGTAAGATTGTGATTCCCTTTGAGACACAGACATTTGAGTCTATCCGTTTTAGTGAAACATTAGGAGGACATTGAGTACTACTTGTCAAGCTAATCATGGGAAATATTAAGTAAATTATGCCCTTTGAGGGCTGTGGTACATTGACATGACGCATTGAACCAGTACAACTTCCAAATCCCATTATTAGGATAGCTAATGCCATCAGTGTGCTACTTATACCACTTAACCGAGGTTTTAATGTCAAAGGAGAGTGGTCGAAAACAGTGCATACCGTATTTGTAGTCTTGGCATCAGATGGTTCATTGGATTGTCGCATTTCATCATTATGTTTCGCGTCAGTGGAAATTTCCAATGGATACAAGGTATTTACAGGTCGAACCAGTGTATGTTTGTTGGACAATTGAACTTCAGCAGATCGTACAGGAGTTTATATAAAGGTTAAAATTTTATAAATTAAGAGTTTTTTTAGAAGTAGTTTGTCAGCACTTCTGATCAGTTTTATGACCTTTCCAATTTTCCAGGATCCACGAGGAACATGAGGTTCTTGAATTAGTACTGCCTCATCAACCTTAGGTGATCGATGAGTCTGAAGATGTGGACCTTTATGATAGAGTTGCATCCGTTCTGTCAGGCTCTGCAAATATTCTGTGTGCCAGTAGTTCCAGAAACTGTCAATGTATGATTGCGATTTTTTCCAGTATTGCAGTAGTTTTGCAGATGAATCCATGATAGGTAAGTACTCAGGATCATCATGATCTTCCTCAAGGTGAGGTGTACCAGGATATCCTTTTGTTAGCAAGAAGTCGACAGGACGTAAAACTAGCGCTGACTCCAAGTCAGTATATACATAAGTGAGAGGTCTGGTATTAAGTATGGCAGAAACTTCAGCTAAAAACGTGTTGAGTTCTTCGTATGAAAGAAGCTTCTTACCAAGAGTTTTTCGAAAGGCGTTTTTTACCATGGCAATTAGTCTTTCGTAAACCCCACCCTGCCAGGGTGCAAACTGGGTTATAAAGTGCCATTCTATGCTTTCAGATGCCAGATAATTTTCAACACTAACGTCTTTTGGAAGACCTTGCCATGTTTGATTCATAGTGATCTGCACAAGCTTGAACTGTGCTGCATTATCAGACAGAATCTTTCGTGGTTTTCCTCGGAGTGCAATGAAGCGCCGAAGGCAATCAAGAAACCTTTGTGCTGTCATGTCACTGACTGCGTCCAAGTGTATTGCTCTTGTAGTAAGACACGTAAACAAACATACCCACATTTTCTGAGGTTTTTCGGCAACCTTGACAGTAACAGGACCGAAGTAATCAAGCCCTACATGTGAAAAAGGAGGTGATTGTTGTACTCGCTCCTTTGGTAGGTCTGGCATCTTAGGTAGTTCAAAGGCTCCACTGTTCTATCTTCTACACTTCAGGCATTGCGATAAGACTTTGCGTACAGCAGATCGTCCTTGAGGGATCCAGTACATTTCTCGAAGTGCACTCAGGGTATGTTTTACTCCCATGTGCATTAGTCTCTCATGGACATCTTGGATGACAAGAGAAGTGAAGTGGTCATCCTTTGGTAGTAGTTTTGGAGATTTTGCCAGGTCAGATAGATTGGCATGTTGCAGACGTCCCATACAGTGTAGCAAACCATTAGGAAAAGACCACAACCCAAGTTGTACTTTTAGTGTTTTCATCTTGTGATCTGGTGTAGTGAAGATTTGGTGGTAGTGCTTCTGTTGAGTAAAGTGATCCCACCAGTATCTGGCTGTAGTGAGTTCATTAGCCTTCAGGGGGCCATAGTGAGGCGGCTCTTCAAACAGTTGTGACATATGTCGATATGTATTTTGTCTAGTTGGTGACAGTCTACTCCATACTTGGATTTTCAAGAAACGAAAACAGTATGCTGTGACTCGCAGCAATTTAGAGAGGGAGGAAAATTTTGTTGCATCTAAGAAGGGAACCTGACTTGGAACACAGGTAACATAGGTTGGGCACTCCATTGGAGTGACATCTTGTTGTCCAAACTGGCTTGCTCTGATGATTTCAGGTGTCACTGGTTGCATGTTTGACTCTGGCCACTGTGTTTCTGTTAAACTGATCCATGATGGACCATTCCACCATAAAGAATGTTGTTGCAACTCCTTTGTTGTGCAGCCTCTGGTGGCTAGATCAGCAGGGTTTTCATGGCTTGCAATGTATCTGAAAGTGAACTCCTTTGCTTTCTTAATTTCTTTGACTCGGTTTTGCACAAATCTCTCCAGTGGTTTGCTGGATGCCAACCAATGCAGTACACACTGCGAGTCAGTCCACAGAATCTTTTTAACGTTCGGCATGTACAATGAGGTTTGGACAAATGTTGCAGCTCGAACACCAATTAGTACAGCAAGTAGTTCTAGACGGGGCAGAGTGATGATTTTAACAGGTGCCAGTTTTGTTTTGGCAAACATAAGCTGACATCTGTAGTAGTGTCCAACTTTGTAGTGTAGATAGACAGCAGTTGCATAAGCTTTCATTGAGGCGTCACAAAAAATAATCAGCTGATGATCTGAACCATTGCTCAGGTCTACATGCCTCTGGACCTGTACCGTGTCCTTGACAAGGTACAATTGTCTTAATTCATTCCATTCAATCTGTAATTCTTCCGGCAGTGGTTCATCCCACTGCAGTTTCCTTTTCCATAAGTCTTGGATAAACACCTTTGCTGGTAAGAGGATTGGAACACTCCATCCTAATGGATCAAAGATACTGGCCACACATTGAAGAATGGTTCTTTTCGTAATTTCGCTTTTAGACGATTTGATTCCAGTTGATATCGAAAGTGTGTCTTCTATAGTGTCCCAGGTGACCCCAAGAACCTTGACCTGTTGAGCAGAATGTCTGTCTGTCTCAGGAATTTGTTGTAACAGAGCTTCAGAGTTAGAGGCCCATTCACGAAGATTCATTGAAGCAGATTTAAAGATATCTTTGGTTTCTTTGTAAAGCTTTTCAGCGTCTGCTATTGTGTCACTGCCAACTAACATATTGTCCACATAGATGTTGTTAGCTATGGTTAGTGAAGATGCGGTACCTTGATTTTGCAGATGATAATTGATTGTGGCGCTCAACAGAAATGGACTTGAAATGATGCCAAAAGGGACTCTACAGAAGCGAAAGATTTTTAAGTTATGACTGGTAGCAGGCTTAGATGGATCAGCCAACCATAGAAATCTTGTCACATCACGGTCCTTTTCACACAACTCCAGTTGAAGGAAAGCCTTTTCAATGTCGGCTGTCATCGCTACCGGTTTTAGTCGGAACCGAAGTAGAAGGGCACACAGGTCAGGTAACAAGATGGGCCCGCGATTAAGACAGTCATTGAGACTGTTCAAGTGGCGTTTTTCTTTAGAGGATGCATCATATACAATACGAACCTTTGTTGTTGTCTTTGTTGGAGTCAGGACTGGGTGGTGGGGTAAGTAGTGTTTTAATGGACCTTCAGTGCTATAAGACGTCACTTCTTCTATGATCCCTTGTTCCAGTTGGTCCATTATCACTTTGTTGTATTTTTGTAGTAGTTGTGGGTCAGATTGGAATCTTCTTGTGAGGCTCTTAAGGCGACCAAAAGCCAACCCATAGTTCTGAGGCAGTTCTGGGTTTTCTGCCTTCCAGGGCCACTGTACAGTGTAGCGATCATTTTGGAAACTCACAGTGGCACTGAACTTTTGCAGAGCCTTATCATCATCAGTTGTATCGTAGGAATCAGTGATTCCAATGGATTCCAGATTCCAAAATCTTTCAAGAGATGGTTCTTCATTTTCGACCGCAACTGTGACTGCGCAGTGTGTAACCTTTGTTGTGACCGCTGGTATTGCGAAGTTGTCATTACGGTATCCTCCACTAAGCAGGAGTCCAAACTTAGAAGAAAGCATATGGAGTCCAGATGGTAGCTGTTTTTGTGTTTCAGCTTCCAGAATATCCCAAAAATAGTCCAACCCAATCAATAAATCTGGTTGGAACTGTTCAGATTTAATGGGAATGGTATCTGCAAAATATTCAGCAGGAATTTGGCTAAGTACCTCTTTGTCAGCCGGTTGAATGGACTCCCTATGCAGTATGCCAGTGATAACTGGTAATGAGTTTGCATATATTGTCATATTTTTGCCATTACGCAGCAATATGTTGAAATGGACAGCCTTTGATTCCAACAACTGTGGTCTTTTGTGGCCGAAGGTTTGTACTGACAGTGTCTCCCTTTCATCTATATTAAGTTTTAGTTGTTTGGCAAATTCCTCTCTTAGGAAAGAGCGTTGGCTTCCAGAATCCAAAAAAATATGAGCAATTGCTGAGTTGGTGGTGTCTGTAGGGTTTGTCACCAAAGCCTTTGCAGTAAGCAGCAAGGCTCCATGGCTTTTTGTTATTTCAGCAGGTTCACTCACCATCGTTGTAACATGCATGCTTGCTTCAGAATTTTCTGATATTTGGGGCAAATCATTTGGATTATCATCTTCATCAATTTCTAGATTTTCGGCAGCAATGGCAACAAAATGAGGCTGTTGCTGCTGAACACTTCTATTGAACAATGTTGGGCACAGGGCCCTATTATGTTTCCCAGTGACCTTGCAATGGTAACAGATGCGTTTTGTTTCTTGACATTGATTGGCAGTATGACTACTTTTTAGACAAAGAAAGCACCTGTTTAGTTCCATGAGCCTTTTACGTCGATCAGTTAAGAGTTTGAATGTTTTACATTCATCATTGTAGTGCTGTCCACCACAGAACAAACAATTAGGTCTCCTCTGAGATTTATTGTCTTCCAATGACATTTTATTCTGCCGAAGGCCAGCAGTGAATGATTCTGTTGTAAAGCGTGATCTGGCTTGACCCAATTGCTGTTGGGGTTGCTGTGGTTGTTTCTGAATTTTTCCGTCATGTCCATGAGTGTCAGAAGTGACCCACTGAATCCGTTCTCTCAATGACACTACGTCCCACAGGAATCGTCGTAAAGTATCTACAGTCCAGGGGAAATTTGTACCCTTTTGTCGTTCTAATTCAAGTAGTGTTCCAGGTGAAAGTTTTTCGAGAATTAGTTGTACAAGTGCAGACTGGTTTACATTTTCGCCAAGCGCCTCAAGTTGGCGTAAGATTCTTTCAATACTATCCACAGTGTTGCGGAGTGCAACAACTGTTTTTGTGCCACTTGGTAACATGCGCAATTGAGCGTATAGAGAGCCTTTGATTATTTCGATATTTCCAAATCGCTTATTGAGTGTAGCCACAGCTTCAGGGTAATTTTCATTTGTTATTGCCATTCCTGCAATGGCAGCACTGGCTTGCCCTTCTAACACACCTTTTAGATACGCAAATTTTTGAACATTCGATATTGGTTGATTGTGCACAGAAGATTCGTACATATCCCAAAACTCCTTCCACTTTAGTGGATCTCCATAATAGTGCTGTAACTGGAGTTTGGGCAGTTTCAATGTCATTGACTGTGGGTGGGTAGGTTGTCTCCAGCCCACCAGTGTCGGAGAAAGTCTTTGAGGCTCCTCCTGGTCGCACTGAATTGCCGAAAAGTTCTCAATTGAGCCATTGTGGAAAAGTGACTCTTGGGCCGGCACTGAGAACATGGCCGGAGGTTCTGGCTTTGTAATTGTCACGTTTCTTTGATTGAGCACCTCAATACGATGTTCAATATCAGCTAATTTCGTTTCTAATAATGCCAGTCGTTCCTGGCCTTCAATCAAAACAGAAATGAAACCTGCAGGATCTGTGGTGACTTGTTCGTATTTTTCTTCTTCAGATTTTTTCTCAGATCCTGTGAGTTCCTTGATTATTTGAAGCCATTCCTTGTCCTTTGTTTCCAAATAATCTACAGCAATTTGTAACTTTTTTAATTCAAACAACAATTGGTATTTGGCTTCTGTCAACCGTAGAATGTTGACATCATCTGGGTCAGTATGAACAAAAAGATTTTCATATGGTGGTCCCTCATCAAGGTACTTCTCTAGTCTGGCTTTAGTAGGCGCGATCCGCTGATGAATTGAACCCGACATCACTCCCGGGTCTCGGCACCAAATTGTCGGCACGCCAAGCCAACAAAGTTTATTTCTATCTGTTTACACTGACCGCAAGCACAAGAACTCTTCAAATATATAGAAGCGGTTTTAAATAAGCCCAGACAGTATTGTGATATATGTATGTGTAATAATAGAAGGTAAAGAAGGAAAGCTAGACAGATATAAAAACACAATGGACGATGATAGATGCATTACAATGGAAAGAAAAGATGAAGGCTAGATGACATAATATAATAGCAGAATGGCACAATAGTATTAATAACGATAAGGAAATACGTAAACTATTGTAGAAGCCTGTCTAAGAAAGGAAAGAAAGGAGAGCAGACAGATGAAAGAAGCCCGATGACAGCTAACAAAGAATATCGCTTTCGGTAGCTCGCGATAGTCGCGACACTAAGCAAATTCACAACTCAGAAAGATCGGCGCCCAATTGGGATCACAGCTGATGCGAACGGTGCGTACGGTGCGTAAACTACTAACTGCCGAAAAAAATAGAAAAATGAAGTTTTCTAGGTCATCTTTTGAAAGATACCAATATTACTATGCGAGTAGGTCTACCTTAGATGCATATTTCGGCCCATTTACTTTCAGATATCCTTGAATATCAAATTTACAAAAAAAATCGAAAAATAGAACAATGAGCCGACGCGACCTCCACTTACCAAAACAATTGTAGCATTCGAGTCCGCCGACGGACATGTTTGCCCAAGACCATATGGCAATTTGCCATCGATCAAGCATAAATATAAGCATAACAGTCTTCATCAAAGCCCCAGGACGATGCCCCTGTTCAGACAAGAAATTGGCCAAAAATTATCTACACTGAAAACACTAATTGGAGCGTGTAATGATGATCTCTAATCAAACGATAGATTTCTAGCCGTTTGCTCGCAGCAGCAAATAAAGCTATGGGCGCCGTACTTGTGCACGACAGAACGCTTCCCCAGCTGCTGTTTACGTTATGCCTAGCCCAATACGTACTATCCCAAGAATCGACCGATTCGGTTGTGGAAATCTGTTAAACTAACCATTTTCCTTCAGATTGCAGCGATTTCAGCTTTCGCAGTTGCGCTACTTATTCGATGTGCCCTGAGCAACCACTCATATGTTCTGGTTAACTTCGATTCGCTAAACCGAAGTACCGTCCCGAGAATCGGTCGATTCGGCGGTAGAAATCACTGAAACTAACGATTTTCCTTCAAATTGCCCATATTTCTTCAATACACACTACCGTATATTTTTCAGGGTGCTTAATTTACCCCCAAAATATGCATCCCACAAAATCTGTACCCTCTAAAATTTGTACCCAATAAAATTATTTCTGTTCCTGAAATTCGTTGCGCCCTGTGTGCTATATTTGCCGCCTAATTTGCACCCCTAAAATTCTTACCCCTTTTTTCAGTCCGAAATTGTTTACTCCCTGTCCTTTCGTTGTGCTTTATTTGTTCCCCCCTGAATTTGTAACTTTCGAAGTTTT
Source organism: Sabatieria punctata (assembly GCA_030248155.1). Lineage (NCBI taxonomy): Eukaryota > Metazoa > Nematoda > Chromadorea > Araeolaimida > Comesomatidae > Sabatieria > Sabatieria punctata. The sequence goes on from JASANB010001216.1 coordinate 41,570, forward strand.
TTACCCACTAATTTTTTTTGTTGTTGAAAATTTTTGCGTCGTGAAATTTCTTGGAGTGCTTTTTCTTTGCATCCTGGCCCTTTTTGAGGTACGTAAAAAATATGGCGGACAAAAAAGCACTCCGAAAAATACAGGGCACAAAATAATTCAGACAAAACTATTTTAGGGGTAGTGAAAAAGTCTATCGGATATTTACTTTCAATGAACGTAAAAAGTTGGCATTTTCAGAAATCTGCTTGTTATCACCTGCACAGAACGCAGGGCTATACGAACTGTTAAAACGAAAGTGGTAAATTCTCAATATTTCTTTAGTCGATCACTTTCAAAAAACCTATTGACGAATTACACAGTACCTATACCTGGTGTGCCTACGGCCACAAGAACCAGCAATTTTGCTGGCTCAAAAACTGTTTATTTTTCTCACACTGTCTGTGTTTGTTATTCTAAACTCACAACTGACACGTACTAGCTGGTCGGTTGCAGACATTGAATCGGAATGACCCTCTGCAAATTGTTTTTATTCTACTTCTTGCTGTTTCTGGCCGGCTTTCGTGTTGTCTCGTCTTGTGCTCCCGGTGGAGGCTCTCCTGGAGGTACGTACCTACATGTACGTACGTCGACACTTAGAACTCGCAGATTCTGCTTATTAATCACTGGTCGCTGATGCAATTTATGAACGCTGAATCTTTCTTTTCCCTTAGTTGCTTTTTCTACTCATCATACAGTGTTGGACCACCTTGCCTTTTTTTCGATCCTTCCGCAATACTTCAAATCATCGCCACTGGGGCAATTTTGAAGCGAATGAATAGATTTTTGGCACGATCACTATTTTTTGTTTGCTGGTTGGTTTGGCCAAGTCCTAGCTAGAGAGAGACCCGCCCGGCAGAGGATTTCAGCCGGACCAAAGAAAATTGGGTTTTTAAGCCGAGCCGGGTCGGGCCGAGGGTGAAGGAAAAAGCTGTGTAGAGTGCAATAAAATAGGCCAATGAGTACTCCAATGAATAGTTTGGTTGCTAATTCGTATAATTTAGGTGGTGTAATTTAGCCAAAGCAAAAATCTTTTCATTCCGTTGTAAATTGACGGAAGCCGGCTCTGAAATAAGTGGGAAAGCACGAAAAAGATCTGACGATTCAGTTTTCAAAGGCTTTTCAAGCGAATTTTAAGCTAAAAATAACTGTACTGGAGCTGTCAGTTTACCAGTACTGGAGCTCAGCTCACTACTAGTTGTTTGTATTTTTGGATCGGGGTGAGGTGAGGGTCTTTGGCCTTTCCAGCTAGGGGGTAACCCCAAACCCCTAGTACATGTATGATTGTCGAATGACCTTTAGAGGAAACCGACAGTGACGGTGGCATTGCGGTGCGTTGTCCAAGCAGCCAATGGTTCGTGGGTCCGGGTCGACGTTGCTACCTGTTCGTTCCATCGGCTGTGTTCAACGTTTGGCAAGCACACGCAGCCTACGGATGCAGCTCGCAGCACCCGAATGCTAATCTGGCCAGAATCGACAGTCTAACCGAGCGTCAGTTTATCGAGAAGCAAGTGAAGTTCGTGGATGAGGAGGTGAGAAAGACGGGAAGATCGTCTAACGGCTATTGGCTGAGAGGAGGCTCGATCGGCCAGTGCAACTATGCCAAGCTGCAAGGGGAAAATTTGATTCAAACTTCCAGTTCTTGCAAGGCCTTGCATGGATTTGTGTGCGAAGTGGCCGAGTTGTGAGCTTCTTGAAGTTATTGCAACGTTTTTTAGTTAAACAGTGATCACACACTAATATTACGATTATGGAAAACACATACATAAACACATACTAATGTACAGGGTGCGTAAAAAAACAACCCAGCAGAATTTTTGCTGTAGCAACCGCAAATCTCAACCGATTTGAATGAATCCCGCTTTAAATGAAAGATAAATAAATTCTTGAACAACTGATGTAGCTTTTATTAAGATGCGTTGCTTAGTTCCTGAGATAATTGCTTTCAAATTCAAAACAGAGATTTTGGCAGTGCACAACAACAACAGATTAAAACAACCCAGCAGATTTTTTACTGTAGCAGCCGCAAATCTCAACCGATTTCAGTGAGTCCTATTTTATATGAAAGATAAATTAATTCTTGAAAGTTTGGTGAAGCTTTTATTAAGATATGAACAGATTTTGGCTATGAACAAGAGCGATTTTTATTATTCTGTTGCACTTCATAATAAAACCGATTCCTACTGCTCAGGGCTAACGAAACGAGGTTTTTCTGGTGCCACACATGCTTGGTTACTTCATTTGTAAAAGTATTGTTGCCCCTCAGCAGTGGGAATCTGTTTTGTTGTGAAGTGCAACGGAATCGCTCTTGTTCACTGCCAAAATCTCTGTTTTGAGTTTGAAGGATAATATCTCAGGAACTAAGCATCGTATCTTAATAGGGCCTTCACCAGTCTTTCAAGAATTTATTTATCTTTCATTTAAAGCAGGATTCATTCAAATCGGTTGAGATTTGCGGTTGCTACAGCAAAAAACTTGCTGGGTTGTTTTTTTTGACACACCCTGTATGTCCCCGTTCCCGTATGTGCCAACACGTGTGGTTGCTATTGGAGCTTTAGGTGCTTAGGCAGCTGCAGTCAGTTCCCATTTGCTTACTTGCTTTCACCGTCTTTCGGTGGCCTGGGTTGGGCTTTGTGCCGACTGTCCAACTCTTTCCGGCAAGAAACTTGCCGCGCCGAGAGGATGACCGCACCCGCACGACCACGCGCACAATACAATAGCTTTGCAACCTAAACCACTACACCAACTGCGCCGGCTATTAAACAATACTAACCCTTATTCCAAGGCTGTTGGGTCGGTTTAATAAAACTCACGCTATTTCGTTGAATTCTGCAATAGAAAGCGATTGTTAAAAAAATTTTCTGTCATCTTGGAAATAACTTTTGGAAAAAAAAAAAACAGAAAAAAAACAGAAAAAAAACCGGCTTCAGTTTTTCCGGAAAACAAAGAGCCTTATTCTGGCAGTAATTCTTCTATTTCTCTTCATCTCTGGCCGAACTAGGAGCTTTACCCAAAGCCAACGTCCACAATT
>JASANB010001217.1:0-18740 GCA_030248155.1 Sabatieria punctata
CTAGATCTCATAAAATGTTGGCCTCTTTTTTGCTCTGTGGTATAGTATGACACTGTTGTTTGACAATAACCCTTTTGAAATTCTCCCTTTCTGGGCATTATAACCTGTTGGGGATTTCCTAACATTAGAACAGTCAGGCACTTAACGCCGTGTATGGTACTGGCACCATATAAGGTGCCGGTAGAATATATGGTACCGGTACCTAGGCTATTGGCATACATGTAATAGGGGGTCTGCCCCTCCGACTTCCCCCCGCGAGATGATTTTGCCGACGCCCCTCTGATTTTTCTGGCAGGTAATTTTTTAAGCAAATTTTTGCGATTTTTTACAATTTCAGGCACAAAAATTTCCAAAATCGCCTGCAAAACAGCACTTTTTAGCTGTATTTCAGCCCAAATTAGCGATTTTTGGCGATTTTCAGCAAAAAATTGCAATTTTTTTCGATTTTTGAGCGTCTTTTAGTGCCCAACCCCCCTCCCAAGATTTTGCCTCAGACCCTCCGGCCGGCGCCAGACCCCCCAACCCCCCTCCCCGTTCGGCGGATGACCTGTTACATGTATAGCTAGTGGCACCATTAATACATAGTAACCGCACATTCGGGCGGTGTGGTAGTACCATATATATGGTAGCCTCCCAACCCATGGCCACGGGTGCCGGTACCATATACGGTACGAAATCTGAAAGTCACCTATGGTTCCAATACAGTGGTCGAACGTGGGGGGACCATATATGGTGCTAATACCATAAACGGAGTTAAATGCCTGACTGTAGAACATATGCTAAATTGAAAAACGTTGAAAAACCCAATTGAAATTACGTTCAAGTTTGAACAAAATTAAAAAACCCGATTACTATGCAAACTTCAATTACAATTAAATTAACTTTTTACATCGCTAATGTTCAAATGGCTTTTAAAGTGACTTTACATTGATTCAGAGAAGTCCAGCTATCGTAGTCCAATTCGCTAATTACATCTCCGCTGCTGCTGTTCCATTTCACGTAAGTGACGCAAGATGAAGTCTAAAAAACTTAGGACAATCTTTCTAATTACTTTGTTGTAGAGATTTAGTAGAAAATTTACCGAGGTAAATCCAGCAGTCATGATATTACTTGGAAACATATTTCTACAAAGAAGTGAAATTTAGTTTTTTTTTAAATAGATTGGCAGCCATCTCACCGTAGTAAATCCATAATAGTGTCCAATGGAATTGTGCCTAAAAGTGGCAGAATTGTGCATAGGTAGGAATAAACTTTGGTCAAACTCACGTTTTCGGTGCCTTTCAAAATCTAAAATTACCTTGGCAAACTTTGGTTTTGGAAGGAGGGGGTGCGGTGCCGTACTTCCCCGGTCTAATCGAAACAACCAAAATTATTCCAGTTATTACTGCGATAATCGTTGTAGCGAAATAGTACAACATCGCGTAAAGCCTAAATAAGACCAAATTTAGTTGTGTACTATTTTGTCTTATTTGGTTGCCGGAACACATACCCCACTTTGCCGGCAGTCTTGGTATCCAACGATGCGAGACTGTGGATCAGCGAGCTTGCGCTGAAAGAATTATTTTTATCTCTTTTCAATTTAAACAGCACAACATATTTTAATCCCAGCTGTAAATGGAAAGAACCCCATTCTAGACTACTATTAGAAGTTTTAGAATTATTAGAGCTTCTACAGGCCATTCAGAATCCACTCGGTTTCTGTTTTGTGCAAAATTTTTCGATCTTAGGTCCGTTTCTTTTTAGCTACCGTTCTTGACATAGTCTTGGGGATTTTCAATACGAAAACATAAGATAATACTACGGTGGCACTTCACAGATTTTCTGAGAAAACATTCGGCAATTGTGGGACACTACCCCCATTAGCGGAAACCTACCATGTTAACTTAAGACTAAGATTGAATCAAACAGTCAAGTCTAACTTAATCCTAAAGTTCATTCATCCCGAACCTACGTAGAAGCCTAAAACCTGATCACAGTGCTGAATAGAAGCCCTCGGTTCCAAATAAGTGAGGTATAGTGTTACTGTATCTAAATCTTATAATCAGCGTGTCATGCATAACTGAAATGCACGCCGCTTCCCTCGCAATTCATCAGCGAAAACTCTCTTAGCCTGTAGAGCCTGTATTAGAATAGAAGTGTGCCCATAAATCTAAAGCCTACATCAAAGGTAAAATGAGCATCTTGAGCATTCTGAGGAAGAGTTCTCCCGGAAACCGGAGACATTCCAATTCTCTGGGGGTCAACGTCGGCTTAGAGTCGATTCCGAACTTGAGTCCTAATCCGAGCGCGATGCCCAGTAAAACTCCGAGGATGGTGAATATTAAGAGCACATTCTCTCTGGCCACTCGTGCCATGGTGTCTCTCGCTGGAGAACGTTAACAGGACTGACTAGAGGTAGCGTTGTCTGGCCGGTAAACATTGAATTAACATAAAAAGGGAACCGGTTGGCAATTGCGCCAATGTGACGCGTTTGCGGGCGGAATCTGCGAATTGGCCTTGTCTGCTGCCTTTTCGCCGATATAATTACACCTCCTCGCGTCAGTATGACGTTCAATAGATGCTATAAACATAAGAATGTGCGGAATTTTCGACTTAGTCAGTCAGGAGCGGTTTGGTTTGCTCTGCAAATAGTCCTGTTCCGGAGAGATAAAACTTGTTCGGAATCAGCGGACCCAAGTAAAGCAGACAAACTTTATGTTTCGCAGCAAAACGTGCTGCTTCTTCAGAAGCCTAAAAGAAAACAGAGTCACAAAAAGTCGATAAACAGATTCACATAGAGTCAAAATACTAACAAATCCTAATGTAAGGCAAATTAAACAGTTTAGTTAGGGTGAAAATTATTACATACAGTACTATACCTCTCTTATGGAGCAAAGATTAAGCATAATCTAGTCAGTGTATTACACAAGTTTCCATTCGCGTATCTGCAATGGTTGTAATACATCGTGCATTCCTTGCATAAATCTTAGACAGACAGAGACAGACAAAGAAGAACAAGAGAAAAATCAAGAACAACGTACTTTGATTTCACACCAAACTGAAGTGGGTACTTGCCTATTTTTGCACTGTCTTTCCGAAAGAAGTTTTTTACACAGAAATATTTGAAAATTAAACAATTCTGGGCTAATTTTTAGCACTTATACTGTTTATTTCAAAGTAGACACTTTGTGGACTCAGTCAAAGTCATTTTTGACTGACACCTGGTAACTGATGCTTATAAATCGCTGAAAACGTCATTTTTGCTCTGTCTCACAGTCAAAGTAGTCAAACCGGTGGCCCTGTAGTCAAACGGTTTGACTACAATAGAGTCAAATTTGACTACCCTAGTATTGTACTCAAATGAGTGGTATAGTCATAGTCATAGTCAAACGGAAATTTTGGTATTGTAACAACACTAAACTTTTGTTCGTCCTAAGCTAGAATATGCCTAGAGGTCTGGAATCCATATTTACTTAAGGACATTGATCTGATTGAAAGAGTACCGAGATTATTTACTCGCCGAATTCCAGGTCTTGTGAATTTTGAATATTCCGAAAGGCTAAGTTTGCTAAATTTGGAGTCTTTAGAAAAAAGAAGAATTGTTGCTGACCTTGTAATGGTGTACAAATTAATTCACGGACAAATTGACCTCTCTGTTGATTTGTTTTTCAAATTTAATAATCTCAACACACGTGGCCACCAGTGTAAATTGTGTTTACCGAAGTCCAGGCTTGATATAAGAAAATATTCCTTTGCCGTTCGAGTAATAAATATTTGGAACTCCTTACCAAATGAAACCGTTAATTTGCGCTCTGCACGCGCCTTCTGCAACGCTCTCTGTAATACCGATTTTAGTAGATTTTATCGGGGTAGGGTGCTAGTGGCCGTTTAGCGGCCCATCCCCATCCCTATCTGTTTGGTCTCAGTTTTGGGCATTTGTGTTCCGTTTATTTTGAATAAATTACTTACTTACTTACTTAACACTAGTACGTACATATCACTCTGTATCTCTAAGCGGCCCAATGTCAGTCATTATGTCAACCATAACTAGACACCACAGAGTTTCGACCAGCTGTTGCTACTATTGGCAAAGTGATTGAAAACACCAATTGCGATTGGCGTTAGCGCTCTGTTGGTTTGATTGAACATCTTGGCCCTTTTGAAATCTGCCCAGTCCTACAACAAGTTTAGTGTTTGGCTCTAAGTGTGATTTTAAAAGGGGGCAAGGACTTGTCGAAGCCATTGCAGTATGAATAGCGCAACTGTTTTCTCATTACTGTATTGTTTTCTCACTGTATTCTCCGGTAGGTATAGTTTTCTGCGATAAAAATATCCTAAAAAGTATAAGAACTGTTTCAGCAGAGCCAGCTGGCTTCCTCATCAGCGGCGGTCGACATCCAGGCACCTCTATGGAAATATTCTACCCAAACAACCCATCAAACAACTCCCTAATCAACGTTTCTTTGCCTTGTCGTATTCGATTCCACACTTCTCACTTTCTTTATCACAAATTGTACATAATTGGGGGTTTTAACGGTCGCCAAGCTCTCAAAACTGTTTTGGTCTACACTCCACAGTCTCAACACCTCTCTTATGCCCCAGAAATGACTGAGCCTCGCGAAAATCATGCTAGTGTGCTACTCAATGAGACCATTGTTGTATGTGGTGGTTCAGACGATTTGCAGAGAGTTTCCGCTTCCTGCGAACGTTTCATTCAAGGCTGGAACTGGAGTTCCTTTGCTTCAATGAAGCGTGCGCGGCATGCACTCGCTATGGCAGTTCTTAATGGAAATCTATATGCAATTGGAGGTTGGGATGGAAAGGATCACATGACCAGTGTGGAGATGTACTTATTAGATTCCTGGATTGAAGTGCAACCAATGAATGTGAAGCGATCTGAGCATTCAGCTGCCGTGTTGAATAACATGATTTATGTATGTGGCGGTTGCTACAATATTTCTGCTACTTGTGAGAGGTACAACGCTGACACGGATTCATGGCACATCATTGAACCGATGAATCAGGGCAGAAAGTACTTTACTCTCTTGTCTGATGGAATTGCACTGTTTGCAGTTGGTGGGTGCAGAGGTCGCTCCGGTCGGTCACTGAGAAGTGCGGAGAGATTTGACCTTGAAACCGAGAAATGGACTATGCTAAAGAAAAAGCTGTTTCACGTTAGATGTCATAGTTCTGCCACTTTTGTGGCAGGAAGTTAGATTAAAGATCGGTTTCGGCCCCCGTTCTTTGTGCAGCCATTGTTGGTCTTCGCATGGATGTTCCCCAGGTTTTCTTGTACTTGGGAAAGTAGTAGGTCATCAGGGCACCACGTAGATGGCTCCCAAAAATGATGTACACAGCAGGATTGATGACGTTATAGAGAGCATTGCCTAACTGAATTATCCAAAACAATGGTAGTGGGGTGAATGTGACGATGTAGAGCGCCAGTACAGCTGACATCTGAAGGAAATAGATGTTAAAACCGAACCGAACCGAACCGAACCAAACCGAACCAAACCGAACTGAACCGAACCAAACCAAACCAAACTGAACCGAACCGAACCGAACCGAACCAAACCAAACTAACCGAACCGAACCGAACCGAACCGAGCCGAGCCGAGCCGAGCCGAGCCGAGCCGAGCCGAGCCGAGCCGAGCCGAGCCGAGCCGAGCCGAGCCGAGCCGAGCCAAACCAGACCGAACCGAACCGAACCGAACCGAACCGAACCGAACCGAACCGAACCGAACCGAACTGAACTGAACTGAACCGAACTGAACCAAACCGAACCGAACCGAACTGAACCGAACCGAACCAAACCGAACCAAACCGAACCAAACCAAACCGAACCAAACCAAACCAAACCAAACCAAACCGAACTACTGTTGGTTTTTACCAGATTTTTTGCCAGCCCAACCCAGTGAAAACTTATTGAACTGAACAAGTGAACAAACGGATAAAACCAAATTAAGGCCAGCTAAACAAACCAAATCAAACCATATGATGTGATCATAATTGTTATAAAACTAAGACAAAGAAAGCCACAGCTTTGCACCATCTAAGCCACATTGGAACTGGTTTCAACCTGAGGTGTGGTAATGAGCACTCCCTGACACAGGAAACTGATCTGGACTTTGTTTGAGACTTCTGGTTCTTGTAAATGGTGTTTTCTCACCAAATGCCAACACCGCAAATACAAAGCTATGGTAGAGAAATGAATCAAGCCTTGCACTACCAGAACCCTCACCTGGAATAGATGAGATGCAGGTTACAACACGTTAATAAACATTGGAAACTTACAAAGACCGATATTTTGACAGCCGTATCCTCTAAATTGAACTCGACATCAGAACCCGTGGTGTTTCCATACCTCACAAAGCCATGCGAAGTGAACTGATAGCAACTGCCTCCGATCGAAATCACCCAAACAGCTGCTATCATTCTTGTTATCTTTTTCTCGCTGAAGTACTAAAGAGAAACCGATCAGTTTATGTAGACGTTCCCCTGTGGCTTTTTAGAATTAGAAGGAGAAAGAGGTATGTAGAATCGGAGGTTCAAGATTAGATGATGACATTAATTAATTATATGCTGAAGTTTGAAAGATAGTGATGTGCAAGAAAGATACCTGTTCTTCTGGTCGTGTTGGAAAGCGTATGACATACCAACGATTTATTGCGATTAGAAATTGATGTAATTGTACTCCCCACCAAGGGACAGAAGACAAAAAACCATGGATGTGAGGGTAGTACAAAGAAGGGTAGATAAGCGCGCGCAGCACCGGCAAAAACAACTTGGTTAGAATCCCAAAAATGTCAAAGAAAGCCATGCTACAACAAAAGAAGAAGAATGTTCCGTCTTTACGACATCTGATCAGTGGAATTAGTACGAAACAGTAGGATGCCAAGCCATAGGCCAGTATGAAGTAGTAGACTGTTTGCCAGGCCTGCGACAAGCCTTCTGATAGATTCATCTTGAAGAATTGCAGTTGCAGACTCGTTGGCTCAACCGATTGGATGGGTTTAATGAGTTGCTTTCAAATTTGAAAGGTGACGGCTTTTGTCCTGGAGACAACGCTCTTCTGATTTCTTTACAAAACCGTGTCTGATGTGGTCAAGCAAAACGAGCGTTGCTTCATTAAGAAGCTATAGTCGATTCTTAGAAAAACCGGCTCTTATAAACGTCATTTTGCAAATGAACGCAACTCTCAAAAAATTGAAATTTCTGGGGGAGCCAAATTATTACGTAGTCAGTGGAAGTGGGCAGAAAATTATAATGAGGCGTCTGAAAATGGGCTAAAACACCATTACGTACGTAATTGTTGCCCGCTCCCTAGTGAGCGCCTATATTGCGCGAACCAAAACCTGCCTGCCATCAATTTCAAGTGCGTAAGTAGGTTTTTGATCACTCCTGGAAAGCCTGTTTTGAATTTTTCAAGGTGTTTATGTACTAGTAGAACAACTTGAATCAGTGGGTGTTTGCGAACTTATTATGGCTATGACTTTTGTTTCTACACTCTTGATTATTTTTCCTTTAATGCGGGTGAGTTGCGATTGATAAATGCTTCATTGTACTTTCTCTTTCGTTTTCAACTAATATTGCAGCACCCCTTTTCTTTTAAATGGGTCGCTCATAATTAAAATACATAACTAGTAAGACAGAGAGAGAGAAAGTTTATCTCTTGTTTGCACGCACGAAAATCCTTCAATCCATAAAAAACAATGAGATATGTTTGAGAAGTTGTACAAAATCAAGTTGTAAGTTTAGCTGGAGATGGTGAAGAAGACGTCTGCTATGACCACCATCAATGCTGCCATTTCTGGGCAAAATCCGGTAAATGCCAGTCTGACAGAGTCTAGTTGTCTAAACGTTGTCATGCTACTTGTCAACAATATCAGAATCCTGTTTCTTCGCTGAAAAACGGTAAACCAACTACAATAATCACGCATTTCAAGCTATACTGTATTTTCTCTAAACTTTTGCAAATGACTGGGTTTTGAATGCATCGGAGAAGTTTCTGGCTTCAGTCCCCTGTCACTATTGTGATGCCATATATGGCGTTATGTTCTATACAAATTCATACCACGGTCGTGGTACCGATGCCTTATGTACTGTGTGCACGTATTGAGAAAGTACCTAATATCACGGATACCTAATATTTTAAAAATACCCAATCAGGTATCAGCTATTCACAAAGTATTTTGCGTATTTTATTAAAAAAGCGAAAATCCGGATGTTAGCCGAAAAATCTCTCAAACTAAAGTACCTTATGATACCCGTGCCTGTTTCAGGCCAAAAAAAACCAAAAATTTGGCAGGTAGAGTTCAAAAGTACCCGATTAGGTATCGGCGTTAAGTGCCTGACTGTACGTAGATACATGTATATGTACAATGTATTCGAAAATTCAATATTTTGCCAACAGTAGTACAAGTATAGTTTAGTATATTGCAGCAATCAGTAGTTTCGGGATGTGAAGATTACTTTGCTGAATGCGGTAAATGGGCTCGAAATGAAGCATGTGAAAACAGCAAAAATTTTATGGCAGAAAATTGCCGGAAAACTTGTCAACTATGCAATAGTCAACAGAAGTGTCCTCAGAGCATACATGTAACAGGTCATCCGCCGATGGGGGAGGGGGGTTGGGGGGTCTGGCGCCGGCCGGGGGTGTCTGAGCCAAAATTTTGGGGGAGGGAGGTGGGCACTAAAAAACGCTCAAAAATCGAAAAAATCGCTATTTTTGGGCTAAAAATCGCCAAAAATCGCTAATTTGGGCTGAAATACAGCTAGAAAGTGCTGTTTTGCAGGCGATTTTGGCAATTTTTGTGTGTGAAATTGTAAAAAATTGCAAAAATTTGCTCGAAAATTTACTTGCCAGAAAAATCGGAGGGGGGGGGGCGGTGAAATCGTCTCGGGGGGGGGGGGGGGTCCCCATCTGGGGGGTCTGGCCTAAGTCGGGTGGGGGGCAGACCCCCCAGACGCCCCTGTTACATGTATGCCTCAGAGTAAGATTAAGTCTATCTATATCATCTTCCTAGAAAATCAATCCAAAGCCTCTTGGAATTTTACAGCAAAACCAACATATTTTGCTTCAAAATAGATTAAATTAATGACCCACTTTGTGTTTAGTACTGTAAACGCTTTCTCAGAGATAATTTCTTCTTAGAAAATCTATCAAGCATTCTAACCAGTGGCGGCTCAGGCGTTTATCAAGCTGGTAAATCAGTCGAGTCCTACCATCCAGACCGAACAACACATACAACAGTCCTCTTTGACGATACTTTGCCGAAGCGACTATATGGCTATACAGTACAGTGGGAAAATATCGAAATTTTAAAAACATATTAATATAACTATACATATATGTTTTTCGCCTATCAAACATATAAATAACACATATAGTTATATGTTTCTGAAAATTGAACATGCACATATTTTTAAACATAAAACATATTTGTGTAAAAGCCGCTTATTCACTTAAGTTTTGTCTTAATTTTCGATAATTCAAGCTTGAGATTCTGAATTTCCTGTTTAAAACGGTTTGTAACAATTTAGATAGCATACTAAGATTCAATAAGTTTAAGTGAAAGTCAGATTTTGGAAAAGTTTACTGTCAAACAGCAACCAAAAGTCTTGAAATCATGAATTCCTATAGCAAAAATATGTATATGTTTCCAGAAAGATATTGGCCTCAAAACATATAAATACAAAACATATTTGACATGCAAACATATTGAGAAACATAAACATATATGTTTTCTCAAAAACAAACATATTTATGTTTTAAAACATATACATAAAACATATATCTTTCCCACTGTACTATACAGTTGAATTTCTGCACAGAAAAGTCTACATCATAATACAAATTTCAGTTATTTTTTAATTTCTCGGGAGTAAGCCTGATGCACCAAACTTTAACACATAAAATTCCCAGAATTTTGACACCTATGTTTCAGTTTCAGCTGCCACCAACGATGTACACCTCTACGACCCTTATTACTTGCAAGTAATAAGCATTCGCCCATTAGACCGCAAACGCACTACTGTTGCTAAGTAAATTATAATTATAATTTTAATTATATTTTTTAGAAATTTACTAATACAAGTAAATTATTTGGTAAGTAAATTATAATTAAATTAAATTTCTACGAAAATAGGGAAAGTTAATTATAATTATAATTTGTAAATTATACTTGCCAAAAATAATTTACTTAATTTACTTAAAATATACTTAATTTACTTCCACACGCCTAGCTATTGCTGAACTTTTTTGGCAGCATGCAAGTGCTGCATGAGTGTCTGCTTTCAGTATCTATAATCTACAGTATACCTAAGTATGGCAAGCCGTACTTACAGTACAATTTTCCACCCGCGCATCCACCGCCTTTCGTCTTTGCGTTGTTTCTCTTAATGTCCCACAAAACAAACTACTCCAATTTATCCGCCAAGCTAAGAGTGGATATTAGGTACTTTTCAGTAGTTTGCTAAGCGATAGCATATGTTCAGTCTCACAGGCATTGTCTGTTGTGGATGCAAGCAGAAACTGACTGGAAAACCTCTTGAGGTTAAGGTTCTAATTCTGACGAACTGTCATTATTTCTATTGACATAGGCTATCATTTCGGCTGAGGGGTGATAAATTTTCAAATTCTGTGGTACTGGCTGCAGGGCGTAACGGCGGTGATCGGGGTTGAGCGATGGTAAGCCAAAAAGTCCGATTTTTCGCTAGAATTAAGGTTTTCTGGCCTATTTTTTATTTAAGTAGGTTGAAGAAATATGCGAATCTGAGCTAGCGGTAGCCTGAGGGGCTGTAGGTCAGAGCCTGAAGCGGGTAAACCCCCTCGCCCTCACCTCCCTTTGTCCATGTCTCTTTTCGACTTAACCTGTAACACCCTCGTTTAGTTTTAATTTTATAACTGTTATAGCATCCTTTCTAAGTTGGAAGAAAAGCTGAAGGTGTTGGCCGCCAAAATCAGGCCTATTTTAAATATACTTAATATACTTAATTTAATTAAATGTGGTAAGTAAATTATAATTAAATTAAATTTCTCTCAGATACGGTAAGTAAACTTTAATTTAATTATATTTCTCTGGGCATGTGGTAAGTAAATTATAATCTAATTATATTTAAAATAAATTTACTTAGCAACAGTAAAACGCACTAGCCATGCCAGTACAGTTTTGCATGGTAACATATACGTTTGTGGAGGAGAAAGTGCTTGGTCGACATCGCGTGGATCGCAAGACAATGACCTCAGATCCTGCGAACGCCTAAACCCGCGGCCGAGATCATTGGAGTTGCATATCCTCAATGAAAGAGTATCGGGACCAGCTCGCCATGGTAGCGTTGAGAGGCAAAATCTATGCCATAGGTGGGCAGCAGCGGGGACAGTGGCACAACACAATGGAGATCTATTCACCAGAAAGCGATAGTTGGACAATGGCACAGCCTATGTCCTTAGCCAGGGTGGGATATTCGGCCGAGGTCCTCAATGGAAGAATCTTTGTTTGCGGAGGCTGGGGGAGAACGGGCTTGTGAACTGTTTTACCCCACTGCCAATAGGTGGTCTTTTGTTGGTAGTTTGCAGAAACGGAGACACAGGTTCAGTTTCATACATGTAACAGCTCCGGGCCGACCTGGGGGGAGGGGGGTAGGGGGGTTTTCCTCAGGTGGGGGGTCGAGGGGGGGTTTCGCCCAGGTGGGGGGTCCCAAATTTCAAAAAGCTCCAAAACGCCTAGAAATGCGTTTTTAGCACGTTTTTTTCAAAAAGGACGCTAAAAATCGCTATTTTAAGCTGCCAAATAGCGTTTTAAAGCTAAAAACAAGCAAGAAATGACAAAAAGGGCTTCCAAAAACACCGATTTTTCTTCAATATCAGCAGTGGAAACGCCAAATTCGGTTTCCAAAGGCTTTTCAAGTGAATTTTAGGCTAAAAATTAGTGATTTCTGACCCAGTTTGTTAATACTGGAGCCACTACCACGACTTGTATTTTTTGGTCGGGGGGAGGGGTCCCTTAACCTGTCTCGGGGGGGGGGGGTGGGGAGGTGAGGGGGGGGTTTGGCCTTTCCAGCAGGGGGGTAACCCCCCAAACCCCCCCTAGTACATGTATGTACAGTTTGGTGGTGAGTAGAGGCTACTTGTATGCACTGGGCAGCTGTTGGCCGGGAGCGGAAAGGAGTGTGGAAAACTATGACAGTAGGAGAAATCAGTGGACTCTTCTGAAAGAACAACTGCGTTCTGATAGGTGTGCCAGTGCGGCTGTCAGTTTGAGTCCGTAATGCGTGTGCAAGATTGAAGTTTTAGTTGACGCAAGTGTACAGATGAAAGCTTTTTGTGTGTAGACCAGATGTATGTAAACGTTTATTCAGGAAAAGCTGAACCCGGAGGCAGGAAAACAACGCCAATTGAAGATTGTTAGGTTGAGTAAAAAATCGTGATCATCATGACAGAGATACAGTACAAAACTACGGTAAGCACACGAGTTTCCGTGAGACACGGAAAATAGTTTGAGGGCTGGCAGTGTTTAAGAATAGGTACAGTGGGAAAGATATATGTTTTATGTATATGTTTTAAAACATAAATATGTTTGTTTTTGAGAAAACATATATGTTTATGTTTCTCAATATGTTTGCATGTCAAATATGTTTTGTATTAATATGTTTTGAGGCCAATATGTTTCTGGAAACATATACATATTTTTGCTATAGGAATTCATGATTTCAAGACTTTTGGTTGCTGTTTGACAGTAAACTTTCCAAAATCTGACTTTCACTTAAACTTATTGAATCTTAGTATGCTATCTAAATTGTTACAAACCGTTTTAAACAGGAAATTCAGAATCTCAAGCTTGAATTATCGAAAATTAAGACAAAACTTAAGTGAATAAGCGGCTTTTACACAAATATGTTTTATGTTTAAAAATATGTGCATATTCAATTTTCAGAAACATATAACTATATATGTTATTTATATGTTTGATAGGCGAAAAACATATATGTATAGTTCAGGGGGGGGGTCGCACGACGGACTTTTCCACAATATGATGGGCGCCACTTCGTCAAGCGCCTATAACTTTTCAGGAAAAAGGGGCACAGGAATGGGCCTCCCAGCATTCGACGTGGTTTGCGGCGAGGTTTCAAACACAATAACTCCAGCCTTTTTATGTCTATTGGTTGGCGCAAAATTCAAATTTTTCTGCCTAGCAAAAGTAGTGCTGATGCAACATCTGACAAATGTGCGCACCGTTCTGGCGCCCTTCAAGCTAGAGGGCCAGCTAATGGCGCATTGCGCAGATAATTGCGTGGGCAATTTAGCCGTGGAAGCCTCATTGTTCTGCGGGCTCATACGCCAGAACGGCGACCATTCAAAAATTGGGTCGAAAATGGTGCATTTTCTGACTGATTTTTCGACAGGTTTTGACGGCTGTCGCCCATACACTTGCTCTAATCGCGGCGGCTCGCCCACCAAACGATAGCTAACAATCTCAGGATTCCGAAACTGTACTCAGATTTCCGTTTCGTACCTGTTTTATACCTCTTTTTGCCCAGCAACTGTGCATTGGTCAGCAACCCTCAATTATAGCTCCAGAAAAACATGCAAATTTCTGAGAACTGAGGATGAAATTTCAACATGTCTTGAATACGATTTGTAGAGCGGACTGAGAGCTTTCGATCGGTATAGTGCATGACCTTCCAGCGTAAAATTTTCTTCTGAGGTCTTTTGCATTTTTGGAATTTGTCCGATTTTTATCATCGATTTTACGGGGTATTCGGCACATAACTCTTTTGTATGAGCAAATAGGGCAATGGGTGTGCCACCATACGATGGCCCACGTCCGTGCGCATTCGGCGGTGTGCAAAATGATAGGCTGCGGTAACTGTGTGGGGTGCGCCTGGCCGAAATGTTCCGGCCATCTGGCTTTTTCGACTACTTCTTGGCAGTTTTTCTGGTAAGCCGAACTAATGATTGAACACTGCACATCGATTTACCCATAGAATGATTGGTTGGATGCTAAGGATTCGGAAAATGTGACTATCGTTCCGTTTCGTAGCTGTTTCACGAACTTTTACCCCGATAAGCTGCCCTGGCCTAAAAACAGTCACCACAAACACTGCAGAAATGCGCGAATTTCGGAGAAATGCGGATGAAATTTCAACATGTCTTGAATACGATTTGTAGAGCGGACTGAGAGCTTTCGATCGGTATAGAGCATGACCTCCCAGCATAAAATTTTCTTCTGAGGTCTTTTGCGTTTTTGGATTTTGTCCGCTTAAATCATAGATTTTACTGGGTTTTCGGCACATAACTCTTTTGTATGAGCACTTAGGACAATGGGTGAGCCACCAAACGATGGCCCACGTCCGTGCGCATTCGGCGGTGTGCAAGACGACAGGCTGTGATCACTGCGTGGGGTGCGCCTAACCGAAATGCTCCGCCGGTCAGGATTTTTCAACTACTTCTTGCAGTTTTTCTGGTAAGCTGAACAAATAATTGAACTGCGCGTCTATTTACCCATAGAATGATTGATTGGATGCTAAGGATTCCGAAAATGTGATTATCGTTCCGTTTCATAGCTGTTTCACGCACTTTTCTCCCGATATGCTGCCTTGGTCTCAAAATAGTCACCGTGAACACTGTGGAAATGCGCGAATTTCGGAGAACTGAATAGACAAATTGAAAATATGACCAATAGGAAGTGTAATTATTGCAGAGTCCTTCCGAATTGTGCATTGCATGGCCGTCAGGCGCAGTGGGAAGCGCGAAAATTTCGGTCTTTTTATTCTTCTAAACCCAGTTTTTCACGCCAATAATTCTCTAGATTTTTTTAATTATACTGTCTGTAACTCTTCCTTATCTGCTCCTGTAGGAGTGAAAGTGCTGCAAGGGGGGGTTCACCCGGGGGGGGGGGGGGGGGGGCGGGACGGCCTTCGGTGGTTGGACGCAGGCTTCTTGTTTTGAAAAAAGGGTTGTGGTGCAACAAAGGGAATAAAAAACGGCTGCTGAGCAGGAGATCCTGAATGGGTTTACAAGGTGTGTCCTACAGTATACAGACACCTTTGAATCCCTTGTCTACCAAGCATACGAAGGTAGTGTTGATTTATTTGATAATCTGCAAATGCGTGCTATGCAACTGAACCAATCAGAAGGACTCTGCAATAATTACACTTCCTATTGGCCACATTTTCAAATTTTCTATTCAGTTCTCCAAAATTCGCGCATTTCCGCAGTGTTCACGGTAACTATTTTGAAACCAGGGCAGCATACCGGGAGAAAAGTGCGTGAAACAGCTACGAACGGAACGATAATCACATTTTCGGAATCCTTAGCATCTAATCAATTCATTCTATTGGTAAATAGACGCGCAGTTCAATTATTTGTTCAGCTTACCAGAAAAACTGCCAAGAAGTAGTAAAAAATCCAGACCGGCGGAACATTTCGGTTAGGCGCACCACACACAGTGATCGCAGCCTGCCGTGTTGCACACTGCCGAATGCGCACGGACGTGGGCCATCGTTTCGTGGCACACCCATTGCCCTACGTGCTCATACAAAAGAGTTATGTGCCGAATACCCAGTAAAATCGATGATAAAAATCGGACAAATTCCAAAATGCAAAAGACCTCAGAAGAAAATTTTATGCTGGGTGGCCATGCTCTATACCGATCGAAAGCTCTCAGTCTGCTCTACAAATCGTATTCAAGACATGTTGAAATTTCGTCCTCATTTTCCCGAAATTCGCGCATTTCCGCAGTGTTCGCTGTGACTGTTTTTAGACTAGGGCAGCTTATCGGGGTAAAAGTTCGTGAAACAGCTACGAAACGGAACGATAGTCACATTTTTCGAATCCTTAGCATCCAACCAATCATTCTATGGGTAAATCGATGTGCAGTGTTCAATCACCAGTTCGGCTTACCAGAAAAACTGCCAAGAAGTAGTCGAAAAAGCCAGATGGCCGGAACATTTCGGCCAGGCGCACCCCACACGGTTACCGCAGCCTATCATTTTGCACACCGCCGAATGCGCACGGACGTGGGCCATCGTTTCGTGGCACACCCATTGCCCTACGTGCTCATACAAAAGAGGTATGTGCCGAATACGGTAAAATCGATGATAAAAATCCGGACAAATTCAAAAAATACAAAAGACCTCAGAAGAAAATTTTATGCTGGAAGGTCATGCACTATACCGATCGAAAGCTCTCAGTCCGCTCTACAAATCGTATTCAAGACATATTGAAATTTCGTCCCTCAGTTCTCCGAAATTTGCATGTTTTTCTGGAGCTATAATTGAGGGTTGCTGACCAATGCACAGTTGCTGGGCAAAAAGAGGCGCCAAAACAGGTACGGAAAACCGAAGTGTGAGTACAGTTTCCCGGAATCCTGAGATTGTTAGCTATCGTTTGGTGGGTGAGCCGCCGCGATTGGAGCAAATTTGTATGGGCGACAGCCGTGAAAACCTGTCGAAGAAAATCAGTCAGAAAATGCACCATTTCGACCCAATTTTGAATGGTCGCCGTTCTGGCGCATGAGCCCGTCGAACAATGCGGCTTGCACGGCTGGATTGCCCATGCAATTATCTGCGCACTGCGCCATTAGCTGGCCCTCTAGCTTGAAGGAGCGCCAGAATGGTGCGCTACGTTTGTCAGGTGTTGCATTGGCGCAAGAACCTGGTAAGCAGTAAAATTTGAATTTCGCGCCAACCAATGTGGAATGCGCCATTAGCTTATCCCTCTAGCTTGAAGGGCGCCAGAACGGTGCGCACGTTTGTCAGGTGTTGCATCGGCGCAAATTCAGAAACAGAACAGGCAAAAACACTGGCAAAGAAAATCAAGCGAAGCCTTCTAAAACAACCAATGAAGCCTGAAAAAGACTGGGTTTAGAAGAATAAAAAGACCGAAATGTGTGAAACATCGCTTAGTAGCACTTTCACTCCTACAGGAGCAGATAAGAAAGAGTTACAGACAGTATAATTAAAAAAAAATCTAGAGAATTATTGGCGTGAAAAACTGGGTTTAGAAGAATAAAAAGACCGAAATTTTCGCCACTGCGCCTGACGGCCATGCAATGCATAATTCGGAAGGACTCTGCAATAATTACACTTCCTATTGGTCACATTTTCAAATTTTCTATTCAGTTCTCCGAAATTCGCGCATTTCCACAGTGTTGCGGTGACTATTTTGAGACCAAGGCAGCATATCGGGAGAAAAGTGCGTGAAACAGCTATGAAACGGAACGATAATCACATTTTCGGAATCCTTAGCATCCAATCAATCATTATATGGGTAAATAGACGCGCGGTTCAATTATTTGTTCAGCTTACCAGAAAAACTGCCAAGAAGTAGTCGAAAAATCCTGACCGGCGGAGCATTTCGGTTAGGCGCACCCCACAGTGATCACAGCTTGTCATCTTGCACACCGCCGAATGCGCACGGACGTGGGCCATCGTTTGGTGGCACACCCATTGTCCTAAGTGCTCATACAAAAGAGTTATGTGCCGAAAACCCAGTAAAATCTATGATAAAAGCGGACAAAATCCAAAAATGCAAAAGACCTCAGAAGAACATTTTATGCTGGGAGGTCATGCTGTATACCGATCGAAAGCTCTCAGTCCGCTCTACAAATCGTATTCAAGACATGTTGAAATTTCGTCCTCATTTCTCCGAAATTCGCGCATTTCTGCAGTGTTTGTGGTGACTGTTTTTAGGCCAGGGCAGCATATCAGGGTAAACGTGCGTGAAACAGCTACGAAACGGAACGATAGTTACATTTTCGGAATCCTTAGCATCCAACCAATCATTCTACGGATAAAACGACGTGCAGTGTTCAATCATTAGTTCAGCCTACCAGAAAAACTGCCAAGAAGTAGTCGAAAAGCCAAACGGCCGGAACATTTCGGCCAGGTGCACCCACACAGTGACCGCAGCCTATCATTGTTGCACACCGCCGAATGCGCACAGGCGTGGGCCATCGTATGGTGGCACACCCATTGCCCTACGTGCTCATACAAAAGAGTTATGTGCCGAATACCCCGTAAAATCGATGATAAAAACCAGACAAATTCCAAAAATGCAAAAGACCTCAGAAGAAAATTCTTACGCTGGAAGCTGACTATACCGATCGAAAGCTCTCAGTCCGCTCTACAAATCGTATTCAAGACATGTTGAAATTTCGTCCTCAGTTCTCAGAAATTTGCATGTTTTTCTGGAGCTATAATTGAGGGTTGCTGACCAATGCACAGTTGCTGGGCAAACAGAGGCATAAAACAGGTACGAAACGGAAATCTGAGTACAGTTTCGGAATCCTGAGATTGTTAGCTATCGTTTGGTGGGTGAGCCGCCGCGATTAGAGTTAGTATATTGTTGACAGGTGTCAAAACCTGTCGAAAAATCAGTCAGAAAATGCACTATTTTCGACACAATTTTTGAATGGTCGGCGTTCTGGCGTATGAGCCCGCAGAACAATGCGGCTTGCACGGCTGGATTGCCCACGCAATTATCTGTGGAATGTGCCATTAGCTGGCCCTCTAGCTTGAAGGGCGCCAGAACGGTGCGCACGTTTGTCAGATGTTGCATCGGCACTACTTTTGCTAGGCAGAAAATTTGAATTTCGCGCCAACCAATAGACGTAGAAAGTCTGGAGTTATTGTGTTTGAAAGCTCGCCGCAAACCACGTCGAATGCGGGAGGCCCATTCCTGTGCCCCTTTTCCTTCAAAAGTTATAAGCGCTTGACGAAGTGGCGCCCATCATATTTTGGAAAAGTCCGTCATGCGA